>CAIGRT010220609.1:0-11003 GCA_903798405.1 Fraxinus platypoda | reverse complement strand
CAAAACTTTTAATAAATTCATACATGGAAAAAGATTTCTATTTGATATAATCAAGTCGCTCACTGTCACAGGAAGATCTGCCATGTCATGAAAGACTGCCGTGTTTCCACCTCCACCAATTTTAGATAAAGCATCTGCAACTTGGTTTGCTTCCCGAAAAACACGCCTAAAAACCACTTCTCGTCCCATCATAAGATCATTTATTCCCTCCCATTCTTTTCAAAATTTCCATCCTGTTCATCTTTTCTTGAGGAACCAATTCAAAGCAACTTGAGAATCACTTACAATAATAATGTTTGGGAAGTTAAATTCCACACATATGTGAATGCCATCCATAACCGCTTTTAGCTCCTCCCATGTGTTAGTACCATCACCATAGAACGTATGAAAAGCACAAATAAACTCTAAATTCATCCACTAATAATCTAACTTGATAGATTAGCAACTTCTTTTTTATTTTTCTGTTAATTAAAATCCAACTATGCCAGATGCCCTCACTGAGCTCTTGCCAGAGCTTTCCATCTTCTCTCTTTTTCACCGGAAGTGTCACTATGTCTGAATATGCAAGAAGATCAATACGAAATGGACATGGATTGCCCATAGGACTTTTGAACATATTGTTTTGTCTTTATATCTGATATCCCTAATAGACAAAATTTGACAGTGAAATATTTTCTAGTTCATCCACGTCCTCGTAGTATTCAGTTTCAGTCAACTCTTCGGGATACTCAAAATTGTCATTTCATTGAAGTTCAGGAACCATGTTCATAATAAGAGAAATATAATCTGCATAAAAAATTTTGATTCCACCACTTGACGTTATCAAAGTTTCGACATCATCCTCATCAGTTGAAGGACACATAGATGGCACACATTTTCCCGTGCATAATGACTTCCTTTGAATAGAGCAGAATGTTGAACAAAGCACAGGCTGCACAGGCCAAAGTCGCACCATCGAGACACCTATGTATATCATAGAAAAGAGTGGGATAGAATATAAAAGTAGTGTGGATATATAGTGTTTAAATGAATGAATTTAATAAGGATAATGTTGGAATATAATATGAATTAATGTAGTACTTTTTAAAATTTAGAAATTGTAATGGGGATAGATTTAGAGCGGGATAGATATGTGTAAGAATTGTGGATGAAAATAGCGACTCCTTATGAAACCTGGAGCCGGTAGTGACATTTTTTTGGCTTTTCTTTTATGAAAATAATAATATATTGTGAGAATTTTCTCCAAAATTGATTTAAAAAATATTCATGTGCAAATCAATACTTTGTCAAATTGATGTTATTGTTTATCTCGTATTCATTTCTATCGGTTGGTATTAAAGTACAATCTAGTTCCCAATAGAGACGGGTTGATGTTCATGAAGTTCCTTGGATGAGATTTAATACTGGTAGCATATGACACAAATCAACCAATGATTTGATCTATTGGAGTAACACATTGATACATTGAGGGCCCAACAATGGGTATTGTTGGGTGCCAATGAAGGCCTTTGGGCGTGATAGTTGTTAACAAGGACCGGCATGGTAGTGTTAAAGTTGCAGGTGATGTGACAACCGGTATAAAGTTGGTTGTAGAGTAGGACACTAACAATGATTATTATCCTTTTGTCGCTTTCAACCCCAAACAAATGGATATTTGGTTTAGATGAATTATAACGGTTCACCAATTTTTGAAGAGAAGCCTCATGTTGAGACCTCCTATAAGTGGTCCAAAAATTTTGGGGTAAATTATGAATTTATTAATAATGATGATAATTACCATACTTTTGGATATCCCGAATCAAAAGGAAACCTACCTACCTTTGTAAAAGCTAGATTTTCTTTCGAAATTGTTAATCAACATGCTGTTGGGATTGAGAATGATAACTCCTACATGTAATCGTCCTATGACCTATAGTGCGAATTAACTCCAACTAAAAGGAAAAAGGATCTGATTTTTTATGGAAGGCTAAATTGGATGGAACAGGGAATTGGGTTTGACTATTGTTGCTGCCCCCATTTTTTGGTCCTTCAAGATGCATGAATCGGAACAATCAAAATGAATATTTATAAATTATGACATTCATCAACAAGATGAAATTATGAAAGGAAACTTTATAAGTGCTGCGATTGGAAAAACTGAGCCAATGGATTCTGAGTTTTGGTAGCTTATGTTAGAGAGAATATTGGAGCTACAGATTTTGGAGTTTCGGATTTAGGAGTTGCAGATTTAGTGTGAAAGTTAACTCCTGCATTTTCTGGGGATAGTTATTTTTTGAATTCAATTGTTTATTCTTAATCATGTATAGATTAATTCTTGATAACTAATTCTTTGATATTCTGAGATTAGTTTCAATATATATCTAAGAAGGAATTCGCAGCATGCTTGAACATGAATTACGGATCAAGAATTCTTATTTGAAATGATGAATTTCAATATCTTTGTATGGTTGAATCATCTTATATCTCAAAACTCCAAAATCTGCATTTTCTGCACTCCAAATGATATCAATCCCGTTCACGATGAAAGAGAATTATTAGTCACAATCTAAATGTCTTATATTGTGAGTTTTCATGCCAAAATAGTGATTTTAAATCCTGTCCAATTTTAATTCATTTTTTCATTTTTCATACGAAATTTCACCATATTTTTCTTGCCATCTTTTTTCTCTCCTTTTCTTTTGAGCCTCTGTTTGAGCCACATTATTTTTTTCATTCTCATTCTTCTACTCATTTTCAACCACACATTCTTCAATAAAATAATATTTTACATCACATCAATAATTTTTTCTTATTTTTCAACCACATATTCTCCATCACATAAAAAAATGCATTATTGGGTTGATAATGAGCACCAAACAGGGGCTGAATAATAATTAAAGATTACATGGGAGTTAATGGAGGTTATAAGGAGTTGTAAGTTTGAATTTCAAGTTCAAACCACTCCCTTTAGCCATTTTATTGTTTTGTAGGTCAGGTCACCCCACATGAACGACCCACAACCCATATTTTCTAACATTTTCCACTCACACATGATGGGTTTAACTTAAACCGCAAGTGACAAAAAATATCACACATTAGATCATTCTCAAGGTCTATCTCACAAATATTCATACGACAAGTAGATCATGTGACAAGCGAGTACATATTAGAGCTCACGATACTATAAACCTATTAGAGATATATAGTAGCTCTATTAGGCACATGTTTGGCACACATTCTCTATCTCATTTTCATTCTTATTTTTTTCTATTACTTTATTCAACCACACATTCTTCCAATAAAATAATATTACACATAAATCTAAAACTTTTCATAACCTTTCCACCACACATTCTCCCATCAATCACTATTCTAAAAATTTTTATCTTCAAAAAATTGGGAGTCAAACACACCCTAGATGAACATATCATCTCACTATACCCCAAACTCATTTTCCAACATTAATTCAANAAACCTGTTAGGGATATATATAGTAGCTCTACTAGAGGAATATCATATCTCGCTATACCCCAAACTTATTTTCCAACATTAATTCAAGCATTTTCGATCCCTCAAGTGTTTATGGAACATACTTGAACCCCACATCTTATCATTGCATTCACAATTATATCTGATACACTAAATGGTTAAACACAATTGTCCGGCCGGTGAATACAAATATAAATGTTGGTCAAAATAGATTTCCTTTCCTACTTGAATCCTTCAACTTTAAATCAGTTGTTTTCCTAAACATGTTACATCAAACCGAATCAATCATAGTCTTTGGTAATATGCTAAAATAGAAACCCTAAAATGAAATCTCAAGAAACGGTCACAAGTCATAAGGGTATAAATGAGGTTATATAACCCTCAAAGTCTTACACAATAAGAAAGCAGGGATCCAATCACTCATTTACCCAATATTGATAAAAGTATACGTGGTATGAAATACGTTCTACAATGTTTTCTCCCTCTCTTAGGGCGTATGTCATATTCTTTATAAACAAATAACACCATACAGATCCTAGTTCAGGTATTCTCTGATACCTAACTTAAGTTCTCCTTATATTCATTCCTCCATACAATTTCAAATCGAGAACTCGATCGGCTATTAAGCAAGCTTAATGGATAGATAAATCCATTTCGATTATTTGTTATAATCTCATGTGATATCTCATCAAGGTGGCCGAATTATGTACACAACATGATCAATTTGTTTCATCTCGACACACCTCAAAGTGTCAGAGACAATTGTTCGTGTGAGTGAACAAATCTCAACCTATTTGATATACATTATACTTGCATGCAAATCATTATCTCTTAATCCTAATAATATATTACACGTGAACTCAAAATTATTCATCTATGGGCACACAAAATTCAATCAAGAGTTTTCTGATACACTAAGTATCATATTCTACTCAGTTCTAGAGATTTGACATTACCAACAAGTATAACTCTAGACATTTTCAGAGTATGATAATTACATATGATCATTTATACAGATATATCGCAAAGAAAGGTTTAAGATTATAGTCAAAAATATTTTCATCATGTTTAAAAAGGCTAAAACAAACTCCCTCAATCAGTATAAAACACGCCCAACTTAACTAGGAGAATTACTTTATCTTTTGACCATGAAATTCAGAATAAAGAGGCTAAGAGTGTTAAAATTATATTTGAAAAGAAAATGTTATAATATTGTTTCTGAATAAATTAATCGCTTACTTGGTGTTTCCTCTTTTAGGCCTCGCCCGAAAAATTAATACAAAGAACAAGAAAGTATGAAAGAACTTACTTTAATTGGAAGTCTTTATGTCTTTCAATAATAGTCCTTCCTTTATTTTTATGTTGTTTCTCCTTTTTGAATTATTGTACTATTTGTCCATCATCGCTATGTAAGCTTCTTCTACGTCTGCATCCGTTTCATTGGTTTTGCCATCTGATGTGTATTCTTCTTCCTCTGTGTCTGGTTGGTTTTTGGATAATTCATCATTTGTTTCTTGAAAAATCATCAGATAAAATTCCTTTTGCTGAAAATTCGGGGTGAAATTCTTCCTATTTTAATTTTTATAGCAAGATGTTTTTTACAGAAGATAACTCCATTATTCCACTGTGCTACAAGTTTGGACTCGTTATTTTGAATTTCTATCATTACTACTGTCTCTGAGATCCATCTTTCGTAATCAATCTGTCTAATTTTTATCTTGATATTTGTCTTCGAAGAAGGTCTAAATCTTTTGGCTCCTTCACATATCATAATATAATGATATGCTGGTATCACTATACCATTATTTACGAGAGGTGGTCCAGAAATGATCTAGATCATTAAAGGGTGATCTTTTAACTGATCAAGAGTCTGTTTAAGTTTGGGTGGGAAGAATCTGAAGGATCTGTTTAGAATATATATAGTGTCAATCAAACCAAACTGTAAAGTTGAGTAAAAAATGTCTTCTTCTTCAAAGATTGTATAATCAAAGGAAATTGTAGGATAATTATGTCTAAGAAAGGCTGAATTTTTAATGGATGATTCGTATTTATGGCCATGTTGAATAAGATATCCATTCTCGTTGTGATAGTAATTTAGAACTTGAGAAAAATCAATTATTTCTTGTACAACTGATTTCTTCATAGAATCTCGAAAATGTTGGCACAATCACCAATTTTTTTGTTCTAATTCATATAAAGCTTTTCTTGCCTTGCAGCTATAGAATCTGTTAATTCAATAAGTCTTTCTATTCCGTCAGAATAATTTCTACTTGTAGCAAAAACATCTTTAGAAATGGTCTTTCAACAACATTTTTAGATTTAAGTCTTATCAAACTGTCTTGTAAGTGAAAATTTTCATTTTGATATCTACTAGTGGTCTATTGAGATGAAGAGATTTCGTCTTCAAAAATTTGTAGTCTTTCTTCTAATGAATGCTTTCTACGATTTAGATCTCTAACAACTTTGGTCATAGTTTCGCAACTATCACAAAGCCGTATTGACGAGCATGAAGATGATAATTGAGAAGAGAAGGCTTGTGTAGTCATAATCTATCTAACTCTTTCAGATATGTAAAAATTAAATCATATCATTTCTCTACATAAATTTAAAGCTTCTTCTAATGTATAAAATCCTTTGAAAAAGGGGTCTGAAAATCTTTCTACTTGTTGTGATACTTTTGGCCAATAATTATATATAACAGGCTTTCTAACTTTAATTACTGCAAAGAAATTTCTACTTTCTACTTGATTGTGAATTTGTATGAAATGATTAGTTAAAGCATTAATGCAGTCTAATTTTTGTTTAGAGTCGCTTGCCATCCAGAGATTATTCAGTAGACAACGCTCCCTTTCTAGAAGTCTTACTAAATTATTTCATCTGAATTGGAGATTAGATCCCTGTGGGGCCACTCTTAGAGTGATTTTCCCAAACTCCATCATCATTTGATCTATCTACATCATGAAAATAATTTGTTAGAAAATTAATAACTTGTCTACTAAAATAATCTTCTAAAATATTATTTTTTCCATCTATATGTTCTATATTAATTTTATAGCTATTCAATATTTCATATAACTTTAGACATCTTTTATGTCTTATTTTATCAAAATTTGTCTTTTGTATAAATTTTATTATGGCTTCACAATATGTTCTAATAGTAAATTCAGAATTTAGAAATATCTTAAAGCTTTCTATATTATGAATAATAGCCATTATTTCGTAATCTAGACCGGTCAAGTATTTTCCTTTTATCTTATATTTTTCGCTTGCATATCTAGAAATATTTTCTTTCTTCCTATCGCTATATTTATTTGGTTTAGAATATAGAATTTCTTCCCATCCTAATTCACATCCACCTGTCTCTATTATTTTTTATTCACTATTTAAGGGTAATTCTAAAGGTGGTAAATTTTTAACTTCTTCTTTTATCTTTTTAACTAACTCTATATGTGACCGATTAAAATATGTTTGTCATTTGCTAGATAGCTTGTTATATAGTAGTCCTACTTTCTTTCCTAAATCTTTAATAAAATGCCTAGCATAATTTAAAATTCCTAAAAAAAAACTTGCAATTTTTTAGTTTCTTCTATCTTATCTGAAAACTGTATAATCGTCTCTACTATATGTGGTTGTAATTGGATTTTTCCTTCTCCTGAAATTATTCCTAAGAATTCAATTTTTTTATTTATTTCCATTTTCTTCTTACTTATAATTAAACTATTTCCTATAAATTTATTTCAAATGATCTCTAAATGTTTCATATGCTCTTTCTGATCTTTACTGTGTACTAAAATATCATCTATATATACACAAACAAAAGGAAAAGAATTAAATATACAATCCGTCTTTCTTTTTAAAAAAAAAAGGGTGCATTTTTTTAATCTGAAGGGCATGATTAACCATTCAAAATGTCCTAATGGTGTAGTAAGAGTTATCCAAGGAATAGAGTCTTTTGCCATTTTTATTTGCCACAACCCAGATTTATAGTCAAGTTTTGAAAATATTTTGCTATGTTGTACTTTATTTATTAACATATCTTTATCTGGTATTTTATATCCGTCTTCTATAGTATTATCATTTAGTCTTTTGTAGTTTATGACCATTCTTGTCTTTCCCCTTTTTATTTCACTATAATTTTTAACCATAAAAACTGTTGATCTATGTTGACTGCTAGAGACTCTTATTATTTTGAAGTCTAATAATTCTTTAATCTGTATATTAAAATCTTCTATATCTTGATTCGTGTGCTTGATTTCTGCTATTTTAATTTTTATATTTTCGTTTATGATTTCTAATCTAGCTTCTATCTTATTTTTGTCCCAATGTTTTATAGGGTCTTCACCTATTATTTGAATTTTTTCGGCTAATTCTAAAATATTGTCTATACTATCTACCTTTGATGATATTTTATTAAAAATTATTAATTCTTTAGTTGGTATGAAATCAGTTTTTAAGATTTCTAAGGATCCCCTAGATATTGTATACTTTATAGGGTCTTATTAAAATTGTATACACTTTCTGGTTCTGGTAAGGGTCCACGTCACTTTGCTCGCAACTTTGATGAATCTAATGTATTAATAATCCCATTTGTACTTAGCAGAAATTTTATTTTTAAAACAAATTCATCTTCGATTAATTCACTAATTAGTGTGGTTGTTAAGCTATATTGCATTTCTTGAAATTTAATCTTACAATCATTAAAAAGTCTTTCTTAAAATCTCATCTTATTTCCATCAATTTGACTTCCTCTCATCTCATATTCTAATTTTTGTCTACAATCTTCTGGAACTAAAGCTTTTCTAATGATATTAAATGTACATCCTATATCTATTAAGGCTATTAAATTTAGTTTTATCATTTTATTTATTTGTACTTCTATGGGTATTCTAAGACTTTTAGTTGGTTTTATTCTAGATATTTGACAAATTATCTCTTCTTGATTTTCTATTTCTAAATAATTAGTTTCTGTGTAACTATCTATAGGCTGTTTTTCTAAATTTCTAATTATGTATTGTATTTCTCCTAATGTTTCATATACTTTATCTATTATTTGTAATTTTTATCCTATCTTCTAATATTTCTATGCTTTCACTATAATCTTTCGGTTTATTATAAACTTCTTCTTTAATTCCTAAACAACTGCTACATTGGATCTCTAGGCAATTTTTACATTGATTTCTATTTTTATGTCCTGTGTATATTTTACATGTTTTACACTTATCCATCATCGATTCGTGTCCTTTTATCTATTCATGTACACATTCATGTTCTACATTCATCATCTTTATATCGAGAATTGAAAAATCCAATTATTCTACACTACTATAATGTCTTCGGAACTGCTTATTTCCAAGTTGTCTAATTATTCGTCTGTGTATATACTATATACTAAACTACAAGATTCCTCATCAGATAAATTCTATAATGTTGCACTGCATTTCTTTAATTATCATAGATCTAGCCATATTCTCCTTACTTTTATTTTTATCGGGCATTTTTTTGCGATATATCTAGGATCTCCACAAATATAACGTTTACAATCCTTTTTATTTCTTGGCTTTTTAACATATCTATTGTATTTAAGTCTTTTATTTTTATAGTATGTCCTATTTGGTCTAATATTATATCTTTTTCTTTCTTGATAGTGTGTTTTATATTTTGCTATTTTTTTTATGTAAATTTTTCTTTTTTCTTTAATCATGTCCATGGTGTATACAAATCTGAACAAAAATAATAATTTAATTTCTTTATTTGTTTTCTAGCTACTTCTTCTATACAGTATTTTTTTAATTTATCGGTTATAAGTTTTATAGTCGCACTAATAGTCAAATCTCTTACTGGTCTTGATTCTACATCCTTTTTAATTTTATCATTTCATGACGATGGTATCTTTCTATATAACCTTTCAAGTA
This sequence comes from Fraxinus platypoda, assembly GCA_903798405.1. Classification (NCBI taxonomy): domain Eukaryota; kingdom Viridiplantae; phylum Streptophyta; class Magnoliopsida; order Lamiales; family Oleaceae; genus Fraxinus; species Fraxinus platypoda. The sequence continues at coordinate 1,623 of CAIGRT010220609.1, read as the reverse complement.
TAGTTATATCTAATGCCAATCTTGCTGTGCTTACCAATCTTTCAAAATCTAGGAAAAATGGTTGTACGTACTTCATATTACTAATACTTTTTTTTTAAATTCTTCTAAGGCTTTATTTTGTTCATGAGTGCTATTTCTACTAAGGTCAGATCTTATAATTATTTCTCTAATAAAGCTTGTAAAATTTCTAGGGTTGTCTCCTCCGGCCATTCTTAAACTAATTTCATGTGGTTTAGTCTTTTAGCTGTAACGCATATATCTAATGTTGTCTTTCCTAAGTAAGTTTGTAAGTAAGCCACCATTTCTTCGACAATCATTTGCATAGGTACACTATTATATGTTCTAATTACAAAATTTTCCCATTATAGTACTAGGTCCGTCTTGCGATTTACAATTATTTAATTCTAAAATTAATCTTCTATCGCTTGCTACTGGTAAATTGCATCCATCTTCTGATTGCCTTCTTCCTAGACTTATGTATTTTTTGTCTTTCCACTCATACAAATTTGCAGGGGGCAAAGGATACTTTCCTTCTATATCGTATTCCTTTGATGTGTTCTTTTCTTTTTCCAAATTGTTCGTTAGTTTCCATCTTAGCTTGTATAACCTTCACTGTTTTCTTCCATCTTAGTTTATATATTTTGCTGGTCTTTTTCTAATACCATTCTAATTTCTATTTCTCAGGATTTCCTAAGATTTCTATAGTCTTCCATATCTATATATCCGAATTCTTTTTCGTCGTCTTCACTTTCATCTTCCTCACTTTCTTCATCCAATGCATTAATTTCTTTTTCACTCTCATAGTCTTCTATTTCAAAATATCTACATTGTTCTTCATTTTCTTCTTCATTATGCTTTGTCTGTTTTGCTTGATTGTTATAATTTCCGAACCTAATACTTACAGTTCCATTGCTATTATTGTTCATGATATTATTTTCTAGAACTAATATAGGTCTTTCTAAAAATTTTCCTATATTCCAATCTAATCCTACATTTGTCTTTGAGGAAAATTTCTTTGTTGTGATAGCTTTTATGCCTTTTTGTCCTAGTAAAGTGATTTTTTGGTTATTTTCTAATCTATAATTAGTAGTATTTTCACTAAATCTTTCTATAAATCCTGTGCAAATTAACAAATTATCTTAATCTCTTTTCATTTGATATCCTTTGCATTTTATTACTATTTTAATGTCTTTATGAAAACTTTTAGTCTTGACTAAATAATCTGGTGTAAAATATACTATTCCGCCTTTATTATTCATGTCTAATTCTATGCTTCCTATTAGCCCTTGTTCTTTGTCTGTGAATCTGCTATCGTATAAACATATTAATACTTTGTCTCCTAGATTTTCTCTGTGAAGTTCTTTTACTCCTACCATTATTACTCCTAATATATAATTATGATTAATTAAGTTAAATTATAATATTACTATAATTATGTATGTCTATGTATGTATAATTATATATAATTATGATTGATTGAGTTAAATTATAATATTACTATACGTCTATGGATGTATAATTATGATTGATTGATTTAAATTATATGATTACTATAATTACGTACATTTATATATGTATATAATTATATACAATTATGATTTATTGATTTAAATTATGTGATTA
>CAIGRT010220554.1:0-14679 GCA_903798405.1 Fraxinus platypoda | reverse complement strand
GTTCAATGCATACAAATACCAAAAAGTAGATATTAATATTACAGCAACACTACATAAAGTATATTCATTTGCTTCAAATTAAAATGGGCTAATGGGTTTTAAAAATGATTTGGGCTTTAAAATTAAAATTATGAAATAATTTGATTTATTTAATTAATTTGCTAATTTGTTTAAAAAAATAAAATAATTTAATTAATTTAATATAAAAAATAAAAAAAATTATTTAGTTTTGATTCTTATTCGGTTCTTGGTCTAGAACTGAAACCCAACCCAAACCCATCGATTTTCGATTCGGGTACCCGTTCAGGTATTTAATTTATGAAGAACCGCTCGGTTCGATTCGGTTCGGATTCGATTTGATCCGGTTCAATTCGGGACTTTTGGACACCCTTAACTTTAATAATGATCAAATATTTACGTATAAATCAATTTTTTATGCTTAGCGAAACGCACTAATTAAAGCATGTTGGGGGGCATATTCTCTGCTTAACAATCTCTCGAAAGGGACTGATATCGAAAACATCGATGGAAAAAAAAATAGAAAGGAAGATAAAATGTAAAATAAAAATAGATAGGACAAAATCTAAAGGGGCAGCAGTTTGAGTCTGACCCTCAACTGCCTGCGTAAGCCCAACACTGCCCAACTCTGATTTGAGAGTGGGAAGCCACAACAGGCCCACACCCTGAAAAAGAAAATATTATAAAATAATAAAATATTAAGCCCTGTTTGGTGAGTTAAGATTTGCTGTTTAATTTTTGCTGTCTAATTTATTGTTCATCCAATTAATTATTGGCACTTCATTTTAAATTAACATTTTCAAATTTTTTCTAACTACTACTTATGCTATTTTAATGTGAAATAATGTATCAATAATTAACTAGGGACAACAAACTGGACAGCATATCTCAACTCATGTTTGATATTGATTAAAATCAGATTTTTAATATATTTTGATTAAAATTGATAAAATGTGTAGTTAAAAATTTGTGGGNATTAAAATTGATAAAATGTGTAGTTAAAAATTTGTGGGAACCATGAAATATATGATTGAAATTGATTGTTGACTGTAACTTAGATTTTAATAAATACTAGGAACTAAGGGCGTGTTTGACTAAACTTAAAAATAAGTCAAACTTAAAATAACCTTTTTTTTACTTTTAAACATATTGGATACATTTATTTTTTAGTTCAGAATTACTTTCAAAATAAATGTTGGGTCGCTTAATGTTTGTTTAAGAAAAATTATAAGTTGTCGAAACTATAAATTGATAGAATTGAACAGTAAATAAATTGGTAATAATTGTAGGTCATACGAAGTGAGTAGTTAAAATTAAAATTTGACTTTGATTTCTAAATATAATGAAATTATAATTTAAAATAAGGATTATTCCCTAATTACATGGAAAGTTTCACGGTTTCCTGTAGGGTGATGTCGTGGCAACACCTCAGTCGTCCTTTTTTTTTTTTTTAATATTTCAATGATGTTTTGTCATGTATTATCTGTGAAACAATTTTGTGAAAAAAATATACATGTACCATGATTCTTAAAACAATGACAATACTACACATTCAAAACGAGAAGAACAAGCCACAACTGATTTCAACTTGGAGATTTGAAAGCTTTCTTCCATTTCTGTGTATTTAAAATGAGAACTGGCTTCAAGGTTATTATCCAAATAATTTATAACTCCTAACTTTTTCTTACACAAAATTTATTATATTAAAGATTACTACTACGTAAATCTACACAATCTTTTAGCCAAACATGCCCTAAATCTATTCCGGGTAGAACTCGAAAAAATAAAATCATAGGACTAATGATAGTAATTGATTTGTGCTACACTACGTCAATTTTTATGCTTTGTCTATATATACAGCCATTGTGCAGAGTCCTTGGGACGTGTCTCTCCTCTCTTCTCTCTCTATCACTCGCGCACGCACGCACGCACACAACTCACTTTTTTCTCTTTTTTCCTGGTCCTCTACTTCTCCAATAATCTAACTGGCGTTGATTCTGGTACTTCATGAATCTATGATCAGCAATAATTGTCAACTTTTAATTTATGGATCGTTAACAAAAAAAAAATACAGAAAAAAAGCCATCGCTTTGAATTTCTTTTTCATTTGCATGAGCTGCTTTTTTATTTACTTTTCTTTGATCGGCTAATCATATAGGTTTACTTCGATCCTACTTTTAAGGGTCATGATCCGTGATTTGCAGGGTATTTTGTCAATTGGAGTCTTCTTTTGAATAGAGAATTCAGGTCTAAGGAGAGAGTTTCAGATAATGGCGAATAGGAATGTAGAGAAGATGGCATCAATTGATGCCCAATTGAGGCAATTGGTTCCCGGTAAAGTGTCCGAAGATGACAAGCTTGTTGAGTATGATGCCCTGCTTTTGGATCGGTTTCTTGATATTCTTCAGGATTTGCATGGGGAGGGTCTCAAGGAAACAGTATGTATTGATGTATTTATTGTCTGTTTTAGGTTGATATTGGGTAATGACCCTATTTCGTTCTCAACAAATTTGAGGTCGACTGCCTGATTTATTTGTCTGTTGGTGCGGTTCATTGATAGATCTACTGGCTATTTTGTGATTTTCATATTTAAGAACCGTTTCTGTAATCCGAAGTGTTACGAGTCATTGAATTTTGGTTTTTGGGGCACCGAAATTTGTTCCGCTGAATTTTAACAAATACCCAAAGAAGTTGTCTTTCCTATCAAAGATTGAATATTTATGTTAGGAATGGTTTTGGTTGGAATATTTATGCTTTTGCATTGGTAAGTTAAAGTCTGTGTCATGGATGATTCTTTGATTTCAGCAGGTGATTTGTTGTCTATATTAAGAGTTTCTCAGTCAACTTTGCGAGTGACCTCTTTTCCGTTGTAGGTACAAGAATGTTACGAGCTTTCTGCCGAGTATGAAGGCAAGAACGACCCCAAAAAGTTGGAAGAGCTCGGAAATGTATTGACAAGTTTGGATCCAGGGGATTCAATTGTTGTTGCAAAAGCTTTTTCTCACATGCTTAACTTGGCCAACTTGGCTGAGGAGGTTCAAATTGCTCATCGCCGACGAAATAAAAAGAAAAAAGGGGATTATACTGATGAGAGTTCTGCAACAACTGAATCTGACATTGAAGAAACTCTCAAGAGACTTGTGGTTGATCTAAAGAAGTCCCCACAAGAAATTTTTGATGCTTTGAAAAATCAAACTGTGGATCTTGTCTTTACTGCTCATCCTACCCAATCTGTCCGAAGATCATTACTACAAAAGCATGGGAGGTTTGTAACGTTTGTTCTCTAACTATTATGCCTCTTGGATTACCTTTTTTTTGCCCTTTTATTTTGGTATTTGACTAATGAAGTTGCTTTTATCTGCTCGCTTTTAACTTCTTTTCTTTCTCACGTCCCGACCCATTTTCCAGGATCCGGGATTGCTTGGCCCAGTTGTATGCCAAAGATATTACACCTGATGATAAACAGGAGCTTGATGAGTCCTTACAGAGAGAGGTAAATATCAGTGTTAATGCATTTTCCTCTGTTATTATTAGACAAATATGCCTACATGTATTCTTGAACTCTTCAAATGTCTTCAATCAAACAAAGAGTTTCCTTTGTTTTACACTTAATTTATATGGATATGGAATTGGAGCTTTTGCTTTACAGAAACCACCAAAGGGTTGGAGAATTGGCTATATACCCCTAGGATATAGTTTGAAAGGATCTCTCTAGCATCAAACAAAATAAGGAAATTCATTGTGGGACCATAAATAACTACGAAGAATTAAGAAAAATGATGTCATCAGGAAAAATAAGGACAAAAAAAAAATATTTAATATCAGATTGTCATTAGTCAACCCCCATCCTCGTGAAATTTATATAATTTCAAATGCACTCTCAAGTTTAGGATGTGGTACTTGCATGGTGATCTACGGCATGGACACTTTGAAGCTTTTAGTATCTGTTATATATAAAAAATCTGCATTACTCCTTGAAAGGACGGAAAGACTGAAAAAAATAAAGATAACTAAAACATCATGAAAAGTAATATGCCTTCTGGTATCTTGTTGGATGAGGAACAACTGCGTGGTTGTCTTTTTCATCTTAACATGGAAAATTTAATTTATTATATTTTTTGGAATTTTCTACGTATGCAAGTCAATTATAAGCATTATCATCTTTCATCTGGAAGTTACTTATTCAGGTTATTTCAGTCAAACCTGTTGATTTGAAAAGTCTTTGTGTAGAATTTGAATATTTCAATTTTAGAAAAATTGTTACAGATGTTGCAGGTTTCTACAAAACAATATATGGTTCTACATGTATTTATTTCTCGTGTCTTGTCTTTTTTGTAAAATTAGTATTTGACAAAATCAATTTCTTAATTACACATGTCATATTTATCGTTTCTCTCCTCTCATTTTCCTAGTGCGACCATCTAAAATATAACTTCTTATGTGTAGCCATCAAAGTTAGGCAGACTGGCAGATGGTAAGTGGAACACAAACATAATTTTTTCCATCAATGTATTTCTATATTGAGACTTCAAATTTTCAGTTCTTATTTTCCATTCTGTTCAGACCTGCCTTCTATAAACCTCAAAATTTCAATGCATATTTTCCTTTTCAGATATTCATACCTACCTTGCATACATCTCTTTTTCGAAAAATAAATATGAATTTTATTTTTGAAAAGTTCTAAGAAAACAGAGTCTTAGATTGTACACTTTTTGTTCTTTTATTTGGTTGCAGATTCAAGCTGCTTTCCGCACTGATGAGATCCGTAGGACTCCTCCTACTCCGCAAGATGAAATGAGAGCGGGAATGAGCTACTTTCATGAAACAATCTGGAAGGGCGTTCCGAAGTTTTTGCGGCGTGTTGATACAGCACTTAAGAATATTGGGATCAATGAACGAGTTCCTTACAATGCCCCTCTAATTCAATTCTCTTCTTGGATGGGTGGTGACCGTGATGGTATAATTACATTCGAAACTTATTTTAATATTATTTTATTATGCAGATGCAGGCATATCTAATTGGAATACCAGTATATGTTTAAGTATATCTTCATCATTGCCATAAACCGCAATTTTGGTGGTTTGATATTTTTTACTATACTCTAGCATTAGAATGGATTAACATTTCCATTATTCCTGAAGGACGTGTTCCCTCCTTGGTTTAATGATTAGTTTGGATTAAACAAAATGCAGGAAATCCAAGGGTAACTCCTGAGGTCACCAGGGATGTTTGCTTATTGGCTAGAATGATGGCTGCTAACTTGTATTATTCCCAGATAGAGGATCTCATGTTTGAGGTATTTGTTTACTACTCCATTTACTTATCTAAGTTACTTTTATCTTCATTTTAGTTCATCTTAGCCTTGCAGTCTATTTCTGTCTTAACTTCATTATTTTTTTCCAGTTATCTATGTGGAGGTGCAGTGATGAGCTCCGTGCTCGAGCAAATGAACTCCATAGATCCTCAAAGAGAGATTCAAAACACTACATAGGTAACGTCCAAGTTGTGTACTAGTTATATATATTCTTTTTCTAAATCTCCTTTCATTTCGAACGTCCTTCCTACATATCTAAATTTCAGAACGGGATGCTAACTTTAATGGCGACATATAAAACTCAAAAACTTTTAAAAATGTTGTTTATCATTTACTTCTGTTTTCCTCTTACTCTATGGAGGCGAATCTAGAACTCTGTATCTGTCAAAAGTAAGAACATTGACCTCTGTTCATGCAGAATTTTGGAAACAAATTCCAGTCACTGAGCCTTATCGTGTTATCCTTGGTGATGTGCGGGATAAACTCTATGAGACACGTGAGCGTTCTCGTTATTTATTAGCTCATGGACTATCTGACATTCCAGAGGAGGCAACTTACACCAACGTTGAGCAGGTAACCTCTCATTTTTTTCCATTTTTCATAATAATGGGCATGTACATGTGCACTCTGCTTGGAATTCCGTAATAAAACTTATGTATAAGTTTTCTTTGAGAAATAAAGTTAAAATCATTCTCTGAAGTACAAAGAAAATGTATATGAGACCCTTTGGTTCTTTCTCTGCTTCTGCTGAATGTATGTATGGACATGCTAGTATTTTAATATACCTATTTGTGTGATTTTTATTTTTGTTAATTTGATTAAAATTATCATTCTTATGCAGTTCTCTTAAAAAGTAAATAAGTTCCACAAAATAAATTTTTTTAAAGCCGTGTTTTCCAATAGATGGTGTTAAATCGGTTTAATATTTTGTGCAGTTCTTGGAACCACTTGAACTCTGCTATAGATCTCTTTGTGCTTGTGGGGACCGGCCGATAGCTGATGGGAGCCTTCTGGATTTTCTAAGGCAAGTTTCCACCTTTGGGCTCTCACTTGTGAAACTTGATATAAGACAAGAATCAGACAGACACACTGATGTTCTCAACGCAATTACCCAACACTTGGAAATTGGTTCATATCGAGAGTGGTCTGAAGAACGTAGGCAGGAATGGCTCCTGTCTGAACTGAGTGGAAAGCGTCCCCTATTTGGACCTGATCTTCCAAAAACTGAAGAAATAACTGATGTTTTGGATACATTTCATGTGTTAGCAGAACTCCCAGAAGATTGTTTTGGAGCATACATCATCTCTATGGCCACGGCACCATCTGATGTGCTAGCAGTCGAACTTCTGCAGCGTGAATGCCATGTGAGGAACCCTTTAAGAGTTGTTCCACTTTTTGAGAAACTTGCTGATTTAGAGGCTGCTCCTGCTGCTGTTTCACGCCTTTTTTCAATTGATTGGTACAAAAGTCGAATTAGCGGTAAGCAAGAAGTCATGATAGGGTACTCGGACTCTGGAAAAGATGCTGGTCGGCTTTCAGCAGCCTGGCAAATGTATAAGGCTCAAGAGGAGCTTGTCAAAGTTGCAAAGAAATATGGCGTGAAGCTGACTATGTTCCATGGTCGAGGTGGAACAGTTGGAAGAGGAGGCGGCCCCACCCACCTTGCTATATTGTCTCAACCACCAGATACTATACATGGTTCTCTCCGTGTTACGGTCCAGGGAGAAGTCATTGAGCAATCATTTGGAGAGGAGCACTTGTGTTTCAGAACGCTCCAACGTTTCACTGCTGCTACACTGGAACATGGAATGCATCCTCCTATCTCCCCGAAACCAGAGTGGCGTGCACTTTTGGACGAAATTGCTGTTGTTTCCACAGAAGAGTACCGTTCAATTGTCTTCAAAGAACCCCGTTTTGTTGAGTATTTCCGCCTTGTAAGTAACTACAGCAGTGGTGTATCATATTTGTTCTGCTCAGGTGATAATACATATAGTTATGCATATAGGTTTAAATGACCTGCATTTTTTCATTCATTATTTTAGGCTACGCCAGAATTGGAGTATGGCCGGATGAACATTGGTAGCCGCCCTTCAAAACGGAAACCAAGTGGAGGCATTGAATCACTCAGAGCTATTCCATGGATCTTTGCTTGGACACAAACTAGATTTCATCTACCCGTGTGGCTTGGCTTTGGAGCAGCATTCAAATATGCCATGGATAAGGACATCAAGAACCTCCGCATGTTGCAGGACATGTATAACCAGTGGCCTTTCTTTAGAGTCACCATTGATTTAATCGAGATGGTGTTTGCTAAAGGAGACCCTGGTATTGCTGCTTTGTACGACAAACTCCTAGTTTCAGAGGATTTGTGGTCATTTGGCAAGCGTTTGAGGGCCAACTATGAGGGAACAAAGAGTCTTCTCCTCCAGGTAATTGATTGTGTCCATATAAAAGCATTTATATGATTGTACATAGATTAGTTTGTTAAATTCATTTCGACATTTTGTAGATTGCTGGTCATAAAGATCTTCTCGAAGGAGATCCTTATTTGAAGCAAAGACTTCGTTTACGTGATTCATACATCACAACCTTGAACGTGAGCCAGGCTTATACTCTAAAGCAAATTCGTGATCCAAACTACCATGTGAAGTTGAGGCCTCACATTTCCAAGGAGTACATGGAGTCAAAACGAGCAGCTGAACTTGTGACGCTGAACCCTACAAGTGAATATGCCCCTGGTTTGGAGGATACTCTCATCTTGACCATGAAGGGTATAGCTGCTGGAATGCAGAATACTGGTTAAATTTATCTCTGTTCGTGTTATCCTTTCGCTATTACTTATTGGTACTGTTGTATCCCAAGGTGGGAAAAGATGGCTAAACGTTACTTGAAGTCATGCTTTGTTTATAATATGTTTTGACCTTAATGGTTCGATGGAATAAGAAAGGCAGATTCTCTGTGTTACCAAGTTCTTTCTATACAAAGGCAGACTTTCTTATTCTTGAATCTTGAATTAAGAGGTAGGATGTAGGTAAAATTATTTGAAACAAAATGTGCACAGAACTGTTGAAAAGTTGAGCAAAATCCATTAAAAGTAACAATTTTTAATACGTTAGTAAAGACCAATTCAATTATCAAATACAAAATTTGAAAACCTAACCATCAAGAAATAAAGATCGTATTAAAATATGGACATTTTGTGAAACCAAACTATGAACTCTTTGGTCTTCAACATTTAATCCTCAATCTTCCACTCATGCAAGTAGTTCCAAAGGATGGAAGTCCTTCATTTGCCATTCAGAATTAAAATTTGTTGAAAAGACGAATAAACTTTCTTTTTCTGAAAGACAATAAACTGAAAAAAAAAATGGAAAGGAAATAAAATCATAAGTGAGGTGTGTTTTTTTTTTTTTTAATAAAAGACAACAAACAAAAAAAAGGAAAAGGAAATGAAATCACAAGTGAGGTGGGATTGGTGGGCTCTACTTAAAAGGCAAAATTCGAAGAGTTGGTTCGCAGAGCTTTAGAGTAAGGGGGGGGACAATCGAACTTTCAAAGAAATTGAGAGAAATTTTACAATCGAAAATTTACGTCCAAAAAAATCATATCCCGTGTAATTTTGCATCCGAAAATTTACATAGGATATAACTTTTCGGATGTAAAATTTCGAAAAATTTTGATGTTATATTCCATATAAAATTTTCTAATAAAATGATAAAAATTACATTAAGAAATTTGTATCGCAAAAATAATAAATGTTAATGAAATAATTGATTTTTTTAAAAAAGTGCGAGTTGGACGTCTTTCTTTAAGACTCACGTTTAACGTATTTTTAACTATTTTCGATATCTGTTTGGACTATTCGATATGCCCATAATATAGTTCTCGAAATAAACTATGAGATGACATAAGCAATTTATAGATTCGATTAGCGTACGATCGTTGGAGAATATTTAAAATTAGCATGTTATCGAAATTTAAATTTATTGTGATTTTGCCCATGTTTTGTGGAAATTAAAATCAAAATTTTAGTAAATTTTGATAAAAGTTAAACAGTTATGGATTCCATGAAATATGTTTTTAAAATTAATTGTTAACTTTGATTTAGATTAAAATTTAGATTTTAATCGATACCAAACATGATTTTAAAAAAAAAATAAAAATTTCTCCAAAGTTGCGGGGCACGTGCCCCCAGGACCCCCCCGGGTCCGCCGGTGGTTGGTTGGATGGAGATTGAAACTAAGATCGAGACTGTTTAGTCTGAATTAAGTTGTGGTAATACAGTGATTTTAAAATGTTGTTAACTGTTGGATCATGTGTTTAAACTATAAATAGGCTAAAATGAACGGTAGATAAATGGGTAGAAAGTAGTTTGATTGTTTATAAACATGAGCCAAACATAGGCTAAGATTTTTAGGGTTTCTTGATGCAGCCCCAGGAATGGGTGCATTCCCATCAGAAGAGAATATGCGGTATTTCAATGTAATAATTCTTGACCCAACTCAGTCTCCTTATGAATGTAATTAGTATTGACATTTTCTTTTGACTAATTGGGTGTTCATGTATTGATTTTTATATATACGCCATGCTCTCTAGGGACTGGAATATTATGAAAATTATAGTTATATGGGACTTGTACCTTATGCATTCCCAGTATCGGGTAATGAAGAACACACTTCGTCTATTTTTATGTTCTTAATTTCTGGAGGGGATGAAAGTTGGAATTTTCATGGAATTCCTCGTGTGTATTCTTCTCGTCTAAGACGTTGAATTTTGTATAGGTCCCATTCCTGTATTTGACTTAACCCAATAGCACTTAAATAGTTGTAGAAGTTTTAGGCTGCAAGTTAAATGTTCTTAGCAGAGACCTTTTGAACCACAATATTGCTCTATTGTCTTCTCTTTCGGTTTATTCTTTCCATTTACCTGCAGTGTCAGATAACGACGTTTCTTGAGATTTTCACCTGATCAGATATATTAGTCCATGCTGGTAGACTCCAAGTTCTGAACAAATCTTTTTCAGATTGATATAGAGTAGTGGGCTTGCACTTTCTGTTTGGTATGGTCAATGAGAAATGATATAGAAATTCAAAAACGCTGCAGGCCTGCAGCGATGAGGTTCCGGCATAGGATACAGTTCCTATTTGATATTAACTGGGAACTATTGTCCTAGTTTGGCTATGTCACTCGAAGCTTTATCACAACTGAATATGTCGAAGTGAATGTTTTGAATTCTAGTTACTTTGGTTAGAATTGGATGAGTTGTGTGTGATGACCTTATGGTTCTGTTTGTTTGCTAGTTGGTGCAAGTTACTGGATTTTGATATAGGAAAGGACATGGATATGTATGGTGTTAATCATCCTTGATACAACTGGAAAGTTGATCCCTATGTGGAATTGTGGATAATTTGTGACTTCGGAAAAGCAAACAGACTATAAGATATGGAAGTTCAAAAACTCCTGAGCCTGTGGCTTCCACTTTTTCTATGTAAAACATTTTGCTCGATAGTTTTCAGTTGATTGCTTGTTATGCCTTGCCTCTCGATTTGCTATTTGGTGTGCAGTTCATTGGCTGCTAAACTCTTGTGTAAAATTGCTTCCCCATACATCTCACTTTACTTCCACAAACTGCTTTCATCTAATATGTTAAGTTTCATGGTTCTGAGTCTTCTGACCTATATCTCATTTGCTGGGGGTCCAACCTTATTGATGATCTCAACCCCATGGTGCCTTAGCAATGTAGTTCCATATTTGGTTTTCCATCAGGTGTTTGTCTGTGGGATAAGTAGAAGACATTGTGCTAGTCTGTGTTTCTTGGGATCCTTAATACTTTTGCATTCAATGGTGAGGTAATTTGGCTAATGCACTACATATCCTAATTTAGATACTGACTTAACAAATCATAGCACAATGCACAATGGTGGTACCATATGCCTTCATAAAGACTGTCACGTCTCCTCTTGCCCTCGTACATGCACTTTTAATTTGAGAAGCTTATATTTTCTCCACATGCCCTATAGTTTCGTTATGTTACGAAGATTGATCAGCTAAAATCCTTGTAACACCTTACACCTTTAAAAGAATGTTGGATTAACCTACACATCCATATGGAATTCTCAAGTTATTTATAGAGCACCCCTTAAGTAGCACATGATACTTTGTTATGGTCTTGTTTTCCTCCTAGTCATTAACAAATATCAAATTTGGCTAAGAGGGTTGCATAAAGTCTTTCTAGTTCTGGGTTGTCAAAGTGAAATTGAAGGTATTGCTGTTGGATCAGAGGATTTCTTTACTAACGTATTTGTTCACAATCTCACGACAGGTTCGCTTACTTACCAAAATTTACCACCCTAACATTGATAAGGTTTGTTGTGTTAACATCCATTTTGTCTATTTCCGAATGTAAGCTCAATACTTTGCATCTTGCCTAATGGATCTTTTTGTGCAGCATGGAAGGATATGCCTAGATATTCTTAAAGACAAATGAAGTCCTGCTCTTCAGATTCGAATTGTACTCAGGTACTGTAAGATAAAGTGATTTTTTTTTTTCTTTTGGTACTACATCTCTGCGACATTATGCTCCCGTGAAGACAAAAAGCTGCAGTGCATGCTAGCAAATCTCTTGATGTAATTGACAAATGCCGTCCTAGGAAGCACAGACATGGATACTTGACACGCGACACGGATATACTGATACATTATTTTCTAGAAAAGTATATGTAGATTAATTTTTTTTAATATTATACATTTATATATCATATCATTCTTTTTATTCTTTTTAATATAGTACATGACACATAGCATGTTTGACAGTTGCTCGATGAGTGTCCCTAATTTATCATTCTAGCGTTCAGAAATTTAAAAAATATATAAAAAATGGAGCATGATTGGCTTGTCGGATACATTTCCAGGACTGTCGGAGGAGTGTTGGTGTACAACACAATACGAAATGGGTTGGACATGGACACGCTGTCCTAGTAGGAGTTTCCATAATTCATAGTTGCCGTCTGAACCAGAAACTGAGAAATTAGTTTTAACTTTTATCATTTGGCAGAAGTGAGAGATTCCAGATAAGATAATTAGCAAAAAATATTTTCTTTATTATGTAACTACTCACAAAATTCACTGTCTTCTATTGGTTGTACTCAGCATTCAAGCACTTTTGAGTGCCCCAAACCCAGATGAATAAATCTCTGAGTACAGAAAAAAAAATCACAGAATTTACACAGAAATTTGAATTTTATCTCACATGAGGTGGGCCCCATGTGAGATAAAATAGTGCCAAAACTCCCCCCACCCACCCCCTATTGTGTGGTGTCGGTCAGTACAGGATTTTTGAAATCCTGTACTTGTAGCAAGACTCCGCATTTCTTTTCGTGGCATGACAAACCCAAAAAGGAAACAATTCCATCTGGAAATTATGTGTTATTACCATAGTCACTAATTTTCTTTTCAACCCTGCAACAAAGGAATAGACGTGTTTATATGCAAGTGGTGCTTAAAGAACGTGGAGCGTGGTACTTCATAAAACAGTATATGTAACTCGTCGACTATTGAAAAAAGATGGAAAATTTGGACTCAATTTAATGAACTACTACTCTATGATTGTTTCCTACGTAAAATGGGTATTTGAAATTGTATAATGAGATGATATACTTGTGTCTGTTATGTCTCTTGATCTATTGTGTCAATCTTCACCTTCAAGTTGGCAAATCAGTTGAATAGCACCGAAAATCGCAATAGAAAACATCCGACTTTACAAAGTTAAGCCAGCCGGCCAAATCACCAAGACTGGTAGCTGTTTAGCACCAACTTCTTCCAGTTCCATTGCCTGGTTTTTATTGCAAGTGGGAACTGTTTGGAAGTTAGCAACTTAAATGCTTACAGATACGATTTTACAAAGTAGAAAACCTCTTCTAGAGTACATTGACTTTCAGCCAGAATGCTGATCATTAATTATAGACACTATTAGAATCCTCGTATATGGATACAGTATTAAATATAGCTGTATTGTATAATAATCCAATACCATAGAGTTCACCTTGCCGAATGGGCATTGTAAACATATTCTATCTTCTACATGTTTGGTGGAGAAATTCTACGTGCCAGTTCGTGTATTAGATGCGCGTGCATCCAGGTGCCTGACTCTAGTTCACAGCAGCCTGTGCATCAATATCACGCATAATATAGAAAGAAAGTTCCCACAAAAAACTAGATTTCCCCGGACGAGCAAAAAGATTTTCAGAAGTAAATTTATTCATGAAACCAGAAAATGGGAAAGTTCTCATAAAATCAGTGTTTTATAATGACATTTCAATGTAGAAATAACAAGGGAAATCAAAGACAGAAAAAATTTAAAAACTTTTATTGATTAAATGGTTGAGCAAAGAAACATCAATATACATCATATTCATCCTTCTCTCACTAACCAGATAAGCGCCAACCCATCCAATTGCTTCAATGTACTCCAATGTCGTGTGTATATCACCATATATGTGCATGTACACATTCTCGTCTAAAAGCCAGCAAGCCATTTCTCTCTCCCTCTCCCAGTATTTGACTAGGAGGGCCATATCAAACAGTTATATACATACTTCTCAAAGTATACTAGGAAGATGACGGCCTACTGGAAGATGTTGTGCAAAGAAAGTCCTAATGAGTTTCTGATTATTTCACAAGACAAATGGTTGGTTTTTCGGTAACCTGGGCTTTGAGATGCAAAAGGAAATGCTTGATATAAAGGTACATAAGCATGGCATATTTGTTGTCTAAATACTGTAATGAATGCCTCACCGAGGACTCCAACACCTCTGGACTTGGGCAGATCATTTCCTTCATTCGGCTGCCCTTTCTGTAAATCTTGAATGTTGGTATGATTTTGACATTTTCTGCATGAGCAATTGCGGGACTCTCTTCAGCATCGACCTATAGTAGGAAATAATGAGACAATTGGAGTTTTACTCACATTGAAACTGACGTTATAAAGAATAGAAAGCAGTGAGAAAGAGAACGAAAGGCGATTAGTAGAAAGCAACGCATGTTGCAAAAATGACTGAACATGATACGTTAAATCACTTGCTTTGAGAAAATTTACCGATGATACCGTGCACAAAATGTTCCAAGAATGGAGATACTGATTACATTGTAGGTTACATGATGCTATGAAAAGAACCACAAATGCATCTGCATTTTCCAATTATGATCCATCACATTATTGTAAAGCGCGAGTTGTGAATATTAATATGCTTACTAGGTGAGGAAATTGCAGCTCGGAACTGCTGAAGGCCTGAAACAAACTCCACATCCCCGAAAAATTGTTTCAATATTGGATACCGGATTCGCAGTA
>CAIGRT010220536.1:0-12628 GCA_903798405.1 Fraxinus platypoda | reverse complement strand
TTAACCGCCTCATCCTTAAATCTTGCAGAGTTTCTGGCCAACCACAGTTCCCATGAAAGAAGAGGTGGGATAAGTAAAGCTATAAGATGTTCTTGTGTCGAACTACCAAAATGAGAATGCCAAAGTAACATTGCAGACCGCCAAGAAGTATTAGTAGAGATTCTAATCCCAAATAATGTTCCAAAATATTGCCATGCTTGAAGAGCGATAGGACTAGTTGCAAAGACATGATCTATTGTTTCTTTATGCCCCTGTAAACAGCATTGACACTTGGAGACAACATGGATCCCACAACGCCAGACCACTTCATCAACAGGAACCACATTATTCCAAAGGCGCCAGCAAAAGATAGAAATTTTTAGTGGCATATTGGGATTCCAAATGATCCTATAAGGAAGAGTGGAAGATCTAGTAGTTCTGATAAGCGACCAGGCTGAGCTAGTAGAAAATAAACCATTACTGCAAGGGGACCAAATTAATTCATCACTACCTTTGCGAAGCTGGATTTGTGAGCGTTGAACTTCCTCTACTAAAGCAGAACCACCCAAAGAAAAAAGTTTATGCAAGTTCCATTTGCCATGTGAGACTACATCATGAAGTCATAAATTTGGGGATATTATAGTCCAACCAAGTGCAGATAAACTACCCAGACCCCTCTAATTGTCATACCAGAATAGACGTGACGGTAGAGCTTAAAGCCATCTGCTGTGTTCTAAAATGAGTGCGAAGTGATGGGAAAGATGTTTCCATATTGATCAATCTTTAATACTAACAGGAATCTTGGCAATGTCTAGGTGATTATTGAGATATTTTTGTTGCAAGAAATCAGCCCATAGAGAGTGCGAAGAGATAAGTCTCCATGCCATTTTACATTGGAGCGACTTGATCACATCAAAGAGATTGCGAATACCCAACCCTCCTTCCTTTTGTGAAAAATAGATATTATTCTAAGAAACCCAATGACGTCTCAAACCATCTTCACATTCTCCCAAAAAAAAGTTGGCAAAAAGAGCATGAATTTCTTTAACAACTTTTATTGGAGGGGTGATCATCGAAAATAAATAGATAGGGATAGAACTTAATACCGATTTTATCAAAGTGAGTTTACCGCCCATGGAAAGAAGCTTTCCTTTCCAACCCGCCAATTTTTTCCTGATTTATCCACCACCGGAGTGAACATAGAGGATATGGGTTTGCCGTAATGAAGAGGGGCTCCAAGATAAGTAAACGAGAGGGAGTTTTCTTTGACTCCTGTTGTGGTTGCAATAATATGTTTTCTAGACGTTGCAACACGCTTATGGACTATAAAAGAACTCTTAGCCACATTAATTAACTGCCCAGAAATAGTTTCATAACGCCGGAGAAATCCCATTAAGTTATTAAGGCTACGTCGAGTTCCATTAGTAAACACCAAAAAATCATCTGCATAGAGGAGGTGTGATATAGGAGAGCATGTATCAGGAACCTGATAAGGAGCTGTTTTGCCATCTTCCAGAAGTTTTGTAAGGCCTCTACTGAGAGGTTCTTCGCTGAGGATGAATAACAATGGAGAAAGTGGATCGCCTTGCCTAAGCCCACGGGAAGGAGTGAAAAATCCTGCTAAAACACCATTAATTTTAACTGAAAATCGTGGAAAAGAAATAACATTCTTAATAAGGGTGATCCAAGTATCTGCAAACCCAAATGCCTTTAACACTTGTAACAAGTAGCCCCAAGAGACCCTATCAAAAGCTTTTGCCATGTCTACTTTCATTATCACATTAGCACCTCGAGAACGCTTATTCAGGTTCTGTACTAACTCCTGAGCCAGCGCAACATTTTCAGAGATCATTCTCCCAGTAACAAAGCCACCTTGATTCATAGAATTTAGGCAAAATAAGGATTAAACGATTGGCCACCACTTTGGATATGATTTTGTAGAATACCCGACATAGACTTATAGGTCTATAATCCTGAAAAGTCTTGGGATCTCCAGATTCAGGCACCAAAGCAATGATGGAAGCCCCTAAAGCATCATTCAGTTCTTTGCCCCTAAAGAATTCACGAACTGCCTTAATAACATCTTCAGCTACCACTAGCCAGGCATGAATAAAAAGAGATGAAGTAAAACCATCAGGCCCCGGGGCAGAGTCTTCAGAGATATCCTTAATTGCATCAAAAACTTCTACATCAGAAACTTCCTTCAAAAGCATGTCATTATCAGAATCAGTAACTAATCTTGGTATAAGAGAATCATCTCCTTGTAATCAGTTGTAGAATTATCATCAGCTTTGAGATGATTACAAAAGTAATCAATCGCAGCTTCTTGAATGTCATCTTGGGCAGTAAGAATACTCGCCTCAGTGTTGATACTGCGGATAATAGCTTTTGAACTCTTTTGCCTAGCAGAGGCATGGAAGAAAACAACATTCTTATCTCCACAGGACAGCCATTTAACGCGTGACTGTTGTCGTTTATAGATTTCTTCCTGTAATAGCAGTCTGTCTAACTCCCCCTTCAGTGCTGTAAGATTAGCATCTAAAGTGTGATCGGAATGCACACTGTTTTCAAGTATAAGGGTTTTGTCATGAGTATCATTTATCTTCTGAAAAACATTCCCAAAGACAACTTTGTTCCAGAGTTTTAAGTCAGCTTTTAATCTCTTCGGTTTATAGGACACCTGAGCGATACCATAAAGAGGGCAAGGTCTCGTCCAAGATTCAGTCACCATAGGAAGAAAAGTTGAGTGCTGAAGCCACATTCTTTGAAATCTGAAGCTCACGGGTCCCCTCTTATTCTCTTCCTCTGTGCGTAGTAGAAGGGGTGCGTGATCAGAATGGTTACGCTCAAGATGTATCACCATAGAGTCAGGGAAAGCGACCATCCAATTTGGTTGACAAGAGCTCTGTCAAGATGTTCCCATAATAACGAGCCATTCATGTTACGATGCCCCGTAAATCGAGAACCTGTGAAAGGAACATCATACAACGCATTTGTATCAATAAAATGTACAAAATCTTGTTTAGCAACACGCAACACAAGCCAACCTCCAAGTTTTTCCTAATCAATTTTCACAATATTAAAATCCCCTATCAACATGACAGGCAAATTAGTAGACAGAATAGGTGAAAGGGACGACCAAAGATGTCTCCTCAACAAATAATCACATTTAGTATAAATCACCACCAACACAACATTTACTCCCTTCCAATCCAATGTTACTGCTAGAAATTGATTAGTAGCTCCAAGTACTGTGAAACTATGATTGCCAGGAAGACACAGCCAAACCTTGCCCCCTTCACTGTCATTGGAGCAGACCTGAGAGAGACCTAATTTTCTGGCAAAATGAGAAGCTTTGTTAAAAGGCAACATAGGTTCAAGAATGGCTAGAAAAGCGTTATTATACTTTCTATAAAGTAATTTAAGGTGACGGGTTGTAGTTGCATTGCCAACCCCCTAGCATTCCAAACAAGGAATGAACTCATCAGATAAGTTTTTGAGTGGTATCTCTGACCAGCAGGCCAGAGATAGATCCGAACTTTCTATTACGTCGATTATTGGCTCTGATATCTGGAGTATTGGAGTCTGAGTGATAAACCTCATCCCTCTCTGGTCTTAAAGCCTGATCACCCCCAGACTGCTAATGTGCCTCTAAATTTAAAGTGTCAACCAATACATCAAAGGAATTGCCGATAGGAATGTTATCCATTTCTCTAATAGGTAGCATGTTCTGCGGTGAAGCTAAAGCTCTATTTTTCACTGGATGAAATTTTAGAGGAGATCCTGTTTCCGCAGTAATAACTTCCTTCCTAGATTCTTTATTGAGGTTCCTTCCCCCAATGTTGTTGCTCTTAATCTGTTTGTTTTCTTCCATAATTTCTTCCTGTCCAACATCATGAAATTTATCTATTGTGGGGCTGCAGCTTAAATGTTGAGAATTAGCATGTGTAACCAGGTTTTTCGGGCTCACTTCTACACTACCAGTTTTTCCTTCATCAAGTTCAACAATCAAATTCTGCTCATTTTTTCCCTCTGCTGGGGAATCCATTCTCAAATTTCTTCTATTATCAGTAGGCACAGTGGTATGAATGCTGTAATCTGTCTGCTTTTCCAAACTCACTACAACACTACCAGTTTTTCCTTCATCATTTTCAACAATCAAATTCTGCTCCTTGTCTCCCTCTGTTGGGGTATCCATTCTCAAATTTCTTCTATTATCAGCAGGCATAGTGGTATGAATGCTAGAATCTGTCTGCCTTTCCAAACTCACTACAACACCACCACCACTTTGTCCATTACCAGTTTCAGCATTCAAAGTATGGTCCTTTTCTCCCCTGCTCTAGTGTTCACTCTTAAATTACTTCTATTATCAACAGACATAGGGGGATTAATTCTAGGGTCTGCCTACTGAAAGTTCGCCCATGTCCCAGTGTAATGCTGCCTACTCAATCTCTTACAATCCACCTTTTCGTGTCCATGTAGCCTACAATGCACACAATATTTAGGGAATCTCTCAAACACCACTTCTTGCTAGAACCCATCACCATTGTCTGAGCCAATCCAAATCACATCCCCCCTTGCAACCGAAATATCAATTTCAACACACACTCTAGCATAACTAGGTCTGGTGAATGTAATGGTAGGAAGATCTGTATCCAAATAATTACCAAGAAGTTTTACAATGGCTCGCAGGTAAGAAGGGATGCAAAAATTCAGTGGAAGCATGGGAAGCCTGATCCAAACCGGAGTGACTGGAGATTCCACTTGAGCATCAAAGTCCCTTGACCATTTGAATAATCTGAAAAGAGATCCTTCTATGGAATGAGAATCCTTCGTCCACGTTTGGAGAAATCGTCGGCATTCTGAAGCTTAATTAGTACATGGCGTCTGTCAATGAAACTAACAATAGAAATAGTAGTTAATCCCCATTTGGTGGTGATGTGATGCCGAAGAACATCCATACGTGGGCGTGATTTGGAGAATTTAGTAATCAGTGCAAATTGCAGGGGAGCTTCAGATCTCTGTAATTCCAAAGGAGAAAATACCACAGCATGTTTACCTTCCTTCCATTGTGGCTGCCTTAATGAAACAACTACATCCATCACGGGGATAGTGGAGAGATCATGGTGAATCAATGTTGAGAAGACTGCTGCTGCGTAGGAGATTGGGGCAGTAGGAGTAGAGGTCTTGTTCGAAGAATTAGGTGGTGGAGGGACAGTATTGTGGCCAGGAGGTTCGGCCATGGTGGAGGATTAACCCCACCAAGAGCGGCGGCGGCTGTAGATCTAGGGTTGTTGCCGGAGAAGGGGAGGGAGATACGGTGGTTATTTTAGGAAAGGTGTAGAGAGCATTTTTAGGCTTCGGGCGCCCAGGCTTTGAAAATGGCTCTTGTTGATGATGTTGAAGGTCGAGCGACCGCCCGACCAGTATAACTAGGCGGCTGGCCAGTTATAAACTTTCGTGAATTTTCTTTTCAGCCCTGTTCTTTATTCTTTCTTCCATCTTGGTCCTCCACATCAAAGTACTTCAATTTTAGTGCTCCAACTTTTACTCAAATGCATATAAGTCCCCAAACTTTGTATTTGATACAATTGAGTCATTTTTCGCTATCTTTGCATTTTTTTCTCCAATTCTTCATCAAATATTGAGTTTTACCTACAAAATAAAATATAACATAAGTTATGTAATATTTTATTGAAAAAACAGTAAAATATCATCTTATAGGACCTCGAATAAGTGTAGAAACTACACTTATCATAGCCCTTAGCCATGGAAAGTAAAAACTTTTGCTATTTTCTAACTAAATAGCAAGTCGAGATTTTATTTTCATTGTCGATTATCCTCTCCTAAATTATAATTATAATTTATAATTATTCATATGACAAATTAAGAAGCAAAAGCAGCAAAAACAAGATACTGTCATTGCACTATGAGATAATAACAAGCATGTTTGTAAACATACCAAAAATATTGACAAAAAGATGAAAATAAAACACAGTCAACATAAACTAAGTCTGCCCTTGTACTAACTATTTACATAAATAACCGAACATTAGTTAACTGTTTCTACGCGTCTAAGCGATCATCATACCCTTCAATTTTTTATGTCGCCTTACGTCACATGGTACTAGGATAAAATCCATATCATATGCTTCAATCAAATTTTTGCATCAATGTTTTAATAGTTGACAGGCCAAGTGAGATTTAAATGTGTTTGGATCAAAGTTTTCTATCATTCTATCAGTTTTTCCGTTTATAATGTACTCAGTGAACTTTAGCAAATAAGTAGCAATCATGGCTGCGACATTGAATGAAAAAAGTTATTAGGGACTATAAATATTTATTTGATTAAAACTGAATATCAGAATACAAGTGAAGTATATGTGAAGGTGATGTACATATTTCCTACATGATAAACAATTGGCCAATAAGCTAACCTAACTATTTTTAGAGAAATCTTTACCAGTAATTGTCTTGTGGGATATCGATATTGGTTACAATCTTCATAGTAAGTGGCTCCACTCGTTCAATTTGATCAATGGTGTTAGCTTGCCAAGCATTTATCTTTACCATTAGACATGGTAGTACGTATGCGAGAGCCTCTACATCACTGGGCACGATTTTGTCTCTAAATGTCAATCGACATGAGTTCTAATGTGCACACACTTTCCTTGATGTCAAAGTGATCCAGAATCTTGTGCTATTTCTTCACCATTATAATTGGAATGATAACATGTTCGATATTGGACCATCTAGTATTACAATGCATGTATTCATTATTCACCTGCTCAACCAGTGATTTGATGTTGGATATGTCAAATATATCTTCTCTATAGGATTTGTATGCAGCTTGTACCATCGATCCAAAGAAATAGTAGGTCAATGTACCACTGTATGTTATCAAGTTGATGTACTTGACCATCATTTTGAAGTAGAAAAAATATACGTTCAAGTGCTGCATAAAAGTAAAATATTTGTTACCATGCCTTTGGTTTATCTCACCACCACTCGTCTAGATATTACACATATTGTTCATATAGTTAGTCAGTTTGTTATCTCCCTTACTATAGTTCATTGGGCTGCTATTCTTCGTATCTTGAGGTATCTTCGGGGCACTCAGTTTCAGAGTCTTTAACTTTTCTCTACTTCTTCATTAGAATTACGAGCATATTCTGATGATGGTTGGGCTAGTGACCCTACAAATAGTCGGTCTATCGCTGGCTTCTGTGTCTTTCTTGGCGATTCTCTTATTTTTTTGGAAGAGCAAGAAACAAGATATTGTTTCTAGATCTTCCACGGAAGCAGAGTATTATGGCATGGCTTCTACTACGTGTGAGATAGTTTGGTTACGTTGGTTGCTTGCAGATATGGGTATATTTCTCCATCGACCTACTCCACTATATTGTGACAATAAGAGTGCTATTCAAATGGTGCGCAATTCTTTATTTCATTAGAGGACTAAATATATTGAGATTGATTTTCATGTCACTCGACATCATCATCAACTTGGCACTATAACTTTACCTTTTGTTTATTCCACTATGCAGATTGCTAACTTGTTTACAAAGTCACATTCCGCTTCACAATTTCGTTTTCTGTTTGGCAAACTCTCAATGCTTCTTGCAGTAGCATCATGAGTTTGAGGGGAGATGTTAAATATATTAATTTTATATTAAGGGTAGATTAGTCATTTTATTTATCTGCTTGTAAGACAATTAAAGTTCCATTTTTCTTGTATTTTCATTCATTCAATTAATGTAGAAACCCTAGTCTCTTTTTGTTTCTCTCTCTATATTTTTGTATTATTAGTTTTGTTGGAAATTGGTTTAAAGAATGAAAGATTTAGTTAAGTATACAACTTAAAAAGTGACTTTGTGTCAACTTCATTCAAATATTCGAACTTGATTCGATAGTCAATTATATATATATATATAGACTAACTTGTTCTACTCGTCGTGTAAATCGTCGTGATATGTTTGGAATCTCAAAATCAATTCCGGATGAATGAGAAATTGCGGTCCAAAATTGGATAGCAATGAGGAAAAAATGGTAGGGATAAATTCCTATCTCCATAGCTCGCTTATCGCTCAGCAACAATCAAGCGATAGACGAGAAATTCTGTTGAATATGTGTAACTGTCGATCGAGCAAGAGGCCAGCGACAATAAGGAATGCTTCCCTTCATGAAGGTTGCTGAGTTTAGAGCATGACACTTTACTCACAACCCCTCAACTTCTATAAATAGGACTCTTTGGACGTCCATTATGCATCCCATATCATTTTGCATTGAGCATTACATTAAAAACTCTTGCAAAATACTCTCCAAAAGTAATTTCAAAAACATTTTCTTGTAGAGGGAAAATTTTCTTTCGAAGTTTGTTGTTGCTTGTGGTTTGAAGTACTTCTACCACAATTTGTATCCATTGTATCTTGAGAGACAAGTGCCGTAAACCGTTAACACTGTTGTCGGGCAATTTTGTCTTAAGGAGAAAGTGTTTTCACTTGTCTCGAATTTTGATCTTTTCATTTCTAGAGTTTAATTACACTCTTACGAATTAAACTTAAATATTTCTTTGTCTAAACAACCATTTAAATATACTATCTACCAACAATGTTAAGACGACAATGTTTGTTTGTGGTTGTTAAACATCCTTTCTTCATATTTGGAATAAGCCTTTGTGTGCTATTTCTTTCTTCCATTATTTTGTATGTTGCATTTTTGTTTATAACGAAAATGAATACTGTTGAGACTACTTCGAGTCAAACAACAAATGGTACGAACCATGTGGTTTCGTCTTTGGCCATACCTATATCAAACTCTCACATCTAGCGGTGGCAACGAGCCGAGCCGAGCCAAGCCCGAGCCGGAAAAAAAAAGCTCGGGCCGAGCCTGACCAAAAAAAATGAGGCTCGGCCCGAGCCGGCTCGAATTTTTTGATTTTTTTGGGGGTTTTTTTTAGGCAGCTTGCTTGTTGCCTTCAAAAAAAATTTTTTTTTTTAATAGGAGGCTCGCCCGGGCCACGGGCCGGCCCGGGCTCGAGCCGACTCCCCAAAGTGGGGCTCGGCCCGAGCCTGGGCTCAGTTCCACCGAGCCCGAGCCCGAGCCGAGCCGGGCCCGGCTCGGGCTTTTTCCTAGCCGAGCCTGAGCCGTGCGAGCCTCCGAGCTTTTTTGCCACCGCTACTCACATCCCACATGGGGACAAACTAGAAAAATTTGCAGGTGTGGATTTTAAAAGATGGTAACAAAAGATGTTGTTTTATCTTACTACTTTGAATTTGGAAAAATTCATAAAAGAAAGCACTCCTGCTGTGCAAGAAGGAGAAAATAATCGTAAGTCGATTATTGCGTTGAATGTATGGAAGCATTCAGATTTCCTTTACAAAAATTACATCCTAAATGGATTGGACAATTCACTTTATGGAGTGTATAGTTCGATAGACTCGGCCAAGGATCAATAGGATTGATTGTAAATAAAGTACAAGATCGTGAATGTCGAAAAAAAGAAGTTAATTGTCAACAAGTTTTTGGACTACGAAATGGTAGACTCCAAAATCGTGATAAGTCAAGTACAAGAATTTAAAATTCTATTTTAGCCACACATGCTAAAAAGATAGAATTAAGTGAGTCTTTCCAAGTTGCAGCCATCATTGAAAAACTCCCTATGTGGAGAGATTTCAAGAACTGTCTCAAGCAAAAAGCAAGGAGATGGACTTGGAGGAATTTATAATCCGTTTGAGGATCGAGGAAGACAATAGAAATACCGAAATGAAATCAATTGTTCAACTTGGAGCAAATTTTGTTGAAATTAGTTCGAAGGTTGTCAACAAGAAACGTAAAATCTCCGGTGTTGTACCAAAAAGAGACAAATCCAAGAATACCAAAAAGTTTAAAGCCAATTGTTACAATTGTAAAATAGTCGGACATCGTTCTAATGAATGTTGAAAGCCTAAGAAGAACGTAGAAGCAAATGTGGTTGAAAGAGACGCCCTTTTTTTTCTGAAGGGATACAAGATATGAATCTTTCAACGATTGTTTCTGAATGCAACAATGTTGGAAATTCAAGGGAATGGTGGGTTGATACAGGTGCTACTGGCACATTTATGCAGACAGGACCATGTTCTCAAACTACAAAGAATTAAATGGAGAAAACTCTTCATGGAAAATTCTACAAGTTCTAAAGTTGAAGGACATGGGAAAGTTATTTTGAAAATGACATCCGGTAAAGAGCTTGTCCTCAACAATGTCTTACATGTACCGAACATTCGCAAGAATCTTACATCAGGGTCTCTACTTAGCAAAAATGACTTTAAACTTGTATTTGTATACGATAAATTTGTACTAACTAAGAATGAGATGTATGTTGGTAAAGGATACCTACGTGATGGAATGTTCAAAATGAACGTTCTTACAATTGTACCGAGATAAAACATTATGAATAAAACTTTGAATTCTACTGATACGCTTGAGTTGTCTTGATTATGGCATAGTCAATTAGGACACGTCAATTACAAATCTATGCGCGAACTTATTAATCAAAGTCTAATTTCGACGCTTAAGATTGATCATAATCATAAGTGTGAAGTATGTGTTGAAGCAAAGTTGACCAAAACACATTTTCACTCAATTCAAAGGAACACAACACCTTTAGAGTTAATACATAGCGATATATGTGACTTGAAATTTGTTCAAACTAAAGGTGGTAAGAAATACTTTATAATTTTATTGATGATTGTACAAAGTATTATTATGTCTTTATACTACAAAGTAAAGACGAAGCCTTAGTTGCCTTTATACATTATAAGATGGAAGTTGAAAATCAACTTGGTAAACGAATAAAAAGTATTCGTCGTGATAGATGTGGTGAATATGAGGCACCGTTTTAAGAATATTGTTCCGAGCATGGAACCATTCATCAAACAACGGCACCTTACTCACCCCAATCAAATGGTGTTGTTGAACATAAAAATCGAACTCTTAAAGAGATGATGAATTCAATATTGATAAGTTCGGGTCTACCTAAGAACTTGTTGGGGGGGGGAGAAGCTATTCTATCGGAAAATAGCATTCTTAACAAGATACTCCTTAAGGAAATGGAAGAAACTCTATATGAACTACGGAAATGTCGTCATCTTTCCTACCAATACTTGAAAGTGTGAGGGTGTTCGGCAAATGTTGAAATACCTAAGTCTAAACAAGTGAAAATTATTCCTAAGACGATTGATTGCATATTTATTGGATACGAAAATAATAGTAGTGCATATCGTTTCTTTGTACATAAATATGAAATTCGAGATGTACATGAAGGAACAATAATTGAATCAAGAAATGCATTATTTTTCGAGAATATTTACATATAAAATTAAGAAAAATGCAAGTTCAAATAAAAAACTTATGATACTACAATAACACTTCAAATGAGGAAAAACCAAGGCGTAGTAAAAGGGCTAGAATATCTATTTCGTTTGGCGCAAATTTTCTAACATATTTGGTAGAAAATGACCCAAAGATTTTCGATGAAGTATGTCTACACCAGAAGCAACGCATTGAAAAGAAACTATCAATAGTGAGATAGATTTTATAATGCAAAATCATACTTGAGAGTTAGTTGATTAACCTCCTGGAAACAAGTCTTTAGAGTGTAAATGGTTTTTCAAAAAGAAACTAAAATCGGATGGATCCATTGACAAATATAAGGCTAGATTGGTTAACAAGGGATAGACAAAAAGAATGATTTGACTTCTTTGATACCTACTCACCCATAACTAGAATCATCTCGATAAGGTTGTTAATTGCTATTATGACGTTAAATAACCTTAAGATTCATCAAATGTATGTAAAGAAGACATTCCTAAATGGTGAGTTAGAAGAGGTGATATACATGGAACAACCCGATGGGTTTGTCTTTCCTAATCACAAACAAAAAGTTTGTAAACTAGTTAAGTCCTTGTATGGATTGAAACAAGCTCTTAAAAAATAGCGCCAAAAGTTAGACAAAACGATGTTGTCTAATGGGTTTAAGACAAGCGAGTGTGACAAGTGTGTATACATAAAACATACACCAAAAGCCTACGTGATTGTCTCTATGTAGACGACATTTTATAATAGCCAATAGTCACGAAATAGTGCTAAATACCAAGAGAATGTCAACGAAACATTTTGATATAAAAGGCTTGGGTGTGGTTGATGTAATATTAGAGATTAAGATCTCTAGAACATCAGAAGAAATTATACTTTCCCAATCTCACAACATTGAGAATATACTTAAATGTATAATGTAGTTGAGGAAAGTCCTGCGAAAACTCCTATTGACACAAGTTTACACTTAGTAAAAAATATGGGTGCATATGTGTTATAGCTAAAGTATTCACAAGTTATAGGCAGTCTAATGTATATTACAAACTGCACTCGATCGGACATAGCATTTCCAACACCCCATTCATTTAGATAACAATATACTAACCTATGTAGGTATACAATTGATGACTTGACCTAGACATCCAAATTCACATACACATTTTTTTAATAAAATGAAAGCATCTCCACCAGTATATCCTTGTAAATAGTATATCGAAACCAAAGATAATAAATCCATAGTCCAACATATTTATCCCGAGGTTGGAAAAATATCTACATGTCATTTCAAAAGTCA
>CAIGRT010220526.1:0-15759 GCA_903798405.1 Fraxinus platypoda | reverse complement strand
TACCCGTTTAAGTCGGGGCGGGGCCTTTCCCCGTTAAAATTTTTTTTTTTTAAGTTTTTGATAATTTATTTTTATTGTTCATATTCATTAGATTTAGACAAATAAATTTAGTTGCTATTTTCTATTAGAACTTATGAAAATTTTCATTTAAAGTATTGAATTCTAAAAAAAAAAAAAATTTTTTTTTTTTTTCAAACGGGGCGGGGACCCCATTACCGGTCCCCGCCCCGGGACAAAATTCTCCGCCCCGTTTGGGGCGGGACCCCACGGGTATCAGGTATGTCGAATTTTTTTGTCATCCCTAGATCTGGGCAGGTTTTCACGGGTATGGTCGATCCGTCCGTCTTGACACCTCTACTTTAGGCTAAAAGACTAAAAGTACTTCACCTGCCTCTTTGTAAATTAATATTTCTTAAATTTATGTAAATTTTTGACTATGTTCCTAATCATGAAATATATATTTTATTGATAAATTTGAATCTCGTGGAAATTCATCTTACAAAGCATCAAGGCAAACTAAATGATAATAATATTCAAATCTCGTAGGATTCATCTTCTAAAACAATGTAAACTAAAATAAATTGAACGAGAAAAACATATTCATGTAGTCGACCATCAATGAAGTTTATTATTGGCATCCCTTTGTCAGTGAACCAAAACGCAATTAAGCAAAAAAGGCAATCCAAGAAAAATAGCTCTATGCCTTAATATATAAAGAATATAATTACATCGACTCTTTCTATAAATGTAATGGTTAATTATAGGGAACAAAAAGTTTCTAATTGATTTTCCAATACAACTTGGTAGAATATACAAAGAACTCTCGCATTAATTTTATTTTTTTTAAAAAGCAAAACAACAATATCTCAATTGATTTTCAAGCTCCAGCAAGAAAGGCTGAAGGATACACAGACTAATTTCAATGCTTCAAATTGATACAAGTGATGTATAAACGGTTGAATAAGATTTCATCTAATTAATTGGCAACTTTTTACTCTCTTTGAAATGATTTGGAGGAATTGCATGAAAACCATTGATTGTCAAATTACCTTATCTCAAATTATCAAGATTGAATAATAATACAGAGTAATTAGATATTTCGGAACACTCTTCTTAACGTCGTCGTCGTCCTCCTCTTCCTCTGCATCCCCTATTGCCTTACCCCCATGTATCTCCCCATCCCCAACTAGTAGTGAGAATTATGATGCTCCAGTAGTGTTTTCACTAGGATACCAATAAAATGGACAATATAGCTAATTTGGTGAAAATCTTGTTAGGTAAACTAAATACAGAATCCCCAAAATCAAACTAAAAAGTGTTACCTTACCCAAACACAGACACACCGATTAATCATAATAAACCCAAAATAATTCCTGCAAAGAGAGAGAGAGAGAGAGAGAGCTAAACTATTTTTTTTTTGTTTTTGTTTTTAACGATTTTAAAGCTGATCTGATTATCATCTTGACACAGGTGCCAAATCATTGCAAAGAGTCCTTGAAAGAGTCTTCCTCTCTGAACGTCTTCCACCTGGAATCCAGTGATTCGCGAAAGATCTGGACATATCATGATGCCAGTAAACATTAGGAGATGCACCACAATCGAGCAGTTTGCCAATATGCCACACAGGAAGAAATAGGCAGTCACATCATCAATAAAAATACTTTGAATCCACGAAGCATATATAGTAAACCCCCAAGCATCTGGTACTTGAGGAGCCGATGTGTTCAACAATTTCACTAAGTTGGAACATCGATTGCCTGTCAGCTAGATCGTGATTTGTAACAAGCCAAACATACTCCCTGCGGCAAGGTGAATTCACATATTACTGGTACAGTTCATGAGACACAATTTCATGGACTGAAAACTTAAAAAATGTAATTCAATGTTCATTAATATTACGCTCTAGGTACAACATCCAACTCGTTATCAGAAAGCCGACTTGGTTTGAGTCGAAAATTAAACATAAAATAGATGTACCATAGTTGTATTACTAACAGATAAGTAAAATGTCAAAAGTCAGATCAACGGACATGGCTGAACCATTACTTACCTCAATTACTTCGAAAACAATCCACTCTATTAGCATAACAGAATCTCCGGTTGGTTTTAATTTTCTTATGTCACTTCCAATATCAATACAAAATGAGACAATAGTTATAGACAACTCAATTGGCTGCTTAACTTTTTTAGCATTTTAGTGTTATTAATGTAAAATTGGAACTTGTTTGATCTGATTCTATAAAAATCACTTCTCTTCCACACTTATAAGTTGTTTGAGCCACATTTTTGTAAGATAGTGTATTTTGGAATAATGATTTTTTGGAAAATGTGTAGTTAAAAATAAGGAAAATTATTTTATGGAAGAATGTGTGGTTGAAAATGAGTTTTTGAAAAAATGGGGAGGGGGGGCAAATATATGCTTATTTTCAACCACACGTTCTTCAAAATAAATAAATCATTTTTCACGTTTCCCCCCAACTTTTTCATACTTTTTAACAACACATTTGACTTTTTCAAATAATCACTTCTCGGAAAATCTTTATCAAACAAACGCTTAAATGAAAAAGATAAAATAAATTGAAATTAAATTCAAGAACAATTTATTTTGGACTTTAGATTTTCTTCCAAACTTTTTCAATAAAATATTTTAATTATAATAGTGCATTATTTTTAACGGTTAACCAAACAGTGACCTGATATTATTTTCTTAGTGTTTAAACCACTTCTTTCTTCTAATCAGTTTCAAGATCTCACATCAGCTTTTACCAAGGAAAATGTGGAGAAAACTGAATATAAAATAATGGGCCAATACGTGAAGTGATTCGTTTTCTTTGTGGGCCTACACTGGTAGCAAACCATTATTGGCTTTTAGAGCTTTATCCCCTCAAGTCCTTGAAATTTTTTGTTTTTCTTTAAGAAATTCCACCAGGCAAAACCAGTAAAACTGGTAGCGGGTCAACGGGGTTCAAGGTTGAACCAGTTTCTTGACTGGTTTTTCCCCAGTTCTGAACTTCGGTTTAAGGAAATGACCGGACCAGTTCTCTGTTTTCTGGTTGAACTGGATGGTCTCGTCTGGTCCCGGTTTTGAACACATAGGTGATAAACACAGGATGCAACTTGCCATTGCACCATAGTTCTAAATGAGTGGCCCTTGCATCGTAATTCTAATACTAATCTATTGTTTTTCCGGAACTTTTAATATATAAAAAATTCATGTCAATCTCAGTTTACTTTTCCTGTTTATAACAGTTCACAATAAATATTCCTACAGTTGTCTTTCTCGTGTCTAACATTGTCCCGTAATGCACACAGTGAAATCATGATGAACATACTTTTTTGAAAGGTATGTTCATCATACAGATTCTAAATATAATAAAAAAAGCTTTTCAACTACAGCATAATTCAAAATTTGACTCCAAACTTTAATATAAATTTTGAAACCATACAAACTCCAAAACTAGCATATGATAGTAATCAAATAAACAGAAATGTCAAGCGATTTTTCCATTTATATGATAGTAATTTGCTACCTAACCTAACCATCCCAATCTATGGGGTGAATATAAGCATATATATGCAACAGTAAGTTTCGAAATGATACATACCCCACCCCCAGACAGCCTCCAGAACGGAAACAGGAGGTCTAGGTTTTTGAGATAGAAGCAAGCAAAATTCAAGTCAATGAAGATAATGAGCAATAAAATAATTACCTGTAAATTATGCATTCTGCTGGACTTGTCTGTGTAGTTGCAGAATCCAATCAGCATAGCCATTTGTGCCACCAATCTGGTCCTCAACTAAATTTGAAAGTAGGAAGAAACTTTCTCTGGGCTGTTCACCTTGTCTCACAAGATGACAAAATTGATAATATGATGGATCAGTCGCCCGAAATTTTTCAAGTATCCTCATTAGCTTTCTAGACATTTCATTGTCTTGCACAAAAAGGTTAACCTGATTCTCAGAAACGAGACATAAAAAATGCTTCAGTGAATGGAGACATGACAGGAAATGCAAAAAGAGTGTAAATATATGTTTTTAACATAGATATGTAACAGCTAAAGGAGATTGAAAACAGCCAGAGTAAATTTTTATCATGTGTCTCGTGTAAGTTCTCTCTTTTTTCTGTTTTTGTGGTTGGGGGTGGGCGATAAATATAAGGTTTTTGTTACTACCTTAGATTTCATTCTGAACACAGCCTTATTTATGAAATAGATATATACAGCTAATGATACGCACACACTCCTGACTCACACATACATACAGAGAGAGAGATTCTCTTTCAACGAAGTGGTAACATCAAAACAGGCTTTACATTCAGCAGATTGACACATAAATAAGCTGCTTCACTAGTTACTTATTTGATGAGGGCAAAAGAATTAACACGGGAAGAAAGTTGGCCAACACGGCATAATTATACTTTCCAAAAAAATAAATCCCTGGTTTAATCCTCGGTAGTCAATTTGAAAATTCACCCGAAAAAGTCACATCAGATGAGGTTAAAAATAAGAAACCTTCCAGTACCATCTCAGCTTAAAACTTTCCAAACGAATCCCAACCTTGCAAGAGCAGAAATCAAAAGCTGAAATTTAATGCATACAAGAAAAGGAGTCTCGCATTCAAGGAGCTGTGATAAAAAAAGATGGATTCCAGCGAAGACCAACTCAAAGAATAAGTGAATACATAAATTATTTGAGAAGGTTTTCACAATTATTTTGATAATGTTCCAACTTCCAACAATAGGACTCAGTCAAAAAATAAACTTTCCAAAAAATGGGTACACCAGTCCAGTTTTGACAAAAAAAGAGAAAACAGACTCAATAAGTATGCTTAGATGTCCATGCATTTGTTCACCTCTAGTTAGTACACTCCATTTAGATAGCACATCAGACAACAACTCTCGAAATTCAAGAACCAAGACATTGAAATGATAAAAGTAATGAAAGACTAGATATGTTCATACAGAGACAAGAAGCATTCATATATACAAGACTAATGCNCATTGAAATGATAAAAGTAATGAAAGACTAGATATGTTCATACAGAGACAAGAAGCATTCATATATACAAGACTAATGCGTGTAACTGTAGATTAAGATTATAAAAGAAGCAACCTTGGAGAAGTTCGCAGCAAAATCTTCTCCAAGTAAATTCCTTGCTATATCAGGTGAAAGTGATCTCCCAAACCATATGATAAACCTAAAGCCATCATCATAAATATAAAGGCCCCTGGTATCTAAGCTCTCTGCAGTAAGCCGCAACCTCTTTGAAATGATGCCAAATTCATCAATCTGGGATGTCTGGATATGGTGAAGAATACATCTTCTGAGATTCATATTTTTTCAATTGTCAATATAGAAACTTGAAATGCAATTTTTCAACTTACTTTGATAAGGTAGTCATCTATGCGAACCAGGTGAGGATAGAGAAGTTTCAGCAATTTTTTAACAGGTAAAGCCATCATGGTATACCCAGCAGCACAACGGTCATCAAGCAAAGCATCAGCATATCCACCACGAAGGGGTGTAGACTTGCATAACGCCAATCCATACAAGGATAAGAATTTCAGTGATTCTGGGTATATCATTCTTCCAGCCAAGCGATGCTGAACGGCGTAAAGATTTCGATATTCTCTAAGGGCTTTGACAATCCTAAGTTGAATAGCATTCCGAGCCTCTTCCAGTTTGTGGGACAGAGTTTTCTCAATCGCTGCGGATCAATTTGTGTTTGATATAATAAAAAATAATCTGAAGTTTAATTTTTAAATTAATGCAAGAACAAATGCTCATAATTACACACACACACACACACACACAGACCCCCTAGCTGTCAGATAAATTATTTCTCTACCTAGCCTGGAAAATAAAGAAACAATGGCCCCAGTGTCTGCTAGGCGATACATCTCTCCAAGATTGGTAACAACAGGAGCTGCTGACGTGTGTACCCTGATACGCCTTTCTCCAGAAGATGATGTATATCTTTCCAATGATAAGGAATTTAATTCTTTATCCATTCCAATTAAGTTGCCAGAGGATCAAAAGAAACGAAGTCACTCAAACCTATACAATAGGAATAAATCTTTTACTAGGATCCAGAAACTATATTGAATAGGTGAGAACCTTAAAGGGCTTATGATATACTAGAAGAAAATCAAAAGAAGGTGAAAGAGACGTCTTCACAACAGGCAACAACGAACTGAAGCAAGAAACATTTTAAATGCCAAAACAAGCAGACCTGTTAAAAGTGAGCATCCCGTGAGAAAAAGGACCCAAAAGAAAGGCTTTAGAAGCAAGAGTATGTACACAATCGACACTAATCAACCTGTGTAATTGAAGCACACATGTTCATGCAAACTGATTTACAGCAAAAGGATACAGTAAAGCAACTTGGAAGTACACAGTCTGCATTGTCAGAAGTGTTTCTTCAAGAGATAACTGTGTTGCATAAGCTTTATCACAGTCAACAGCAGGAAGTGCTAATAAGTCAGTTGATCTTAGCATAAAATTCCCATGATAAGATGTGAAACGCACACCTACAGGCAGTAAAAGACATATTAGCTCTTAATTTCAGCATATAACCCAACAAGACCATTTTGAAGTTTACAGTGGAAGTAGAATCAATGACTAGTGAAGAGTGCAACCTGGAGTATAGGGAATTTACCTTTTCCACATCTTATGCGCATGACAGATTCCCATGCAGTTTCTCTAGTAAGATCTCTGGTTAACTCGTGTCTCAACTTATCTTTGTGAATGGCAGATTGGAAACTAGGATAATAATAAACCTGACCCCCTGTATATTTTGCCAGTGTCCCTACACATAGCATTCAAGATGATAATTTTCGATGTCAATACTTATCAAGCAAAAATCCAATCTC
The DNA here is from genome assembly GCA_903798405.1 of Fraxinus platypoda. Lineage (NCBI taxonomy): Eukaryota > Viridiplantae > Streptophyta > Magnoliopsida > Lamiales > Oleaceae > Fraxinus > Fraxinus platypoda. The sequence continues at coordinate 8,888 of CAIGRT010220526.1, read as the reverse complement.
ACCAAATTAGTCATTTTGTGCAACAGCAAGGTGGTAATTAGAAAAGTTCAATCTGAAAACTGGTGACAGATGACGTTTTTAGCAACCTGATAGGAAGATTTGAATAAGATACAGATCTAGCTTGTTATAACCATCTGGTACCATCTAAATATGTTCGTGGTATATCATATTCATACATGAAGACTCTGTTCCATTTATTGGACAACATCTGCAGACAGTAGATAAAGGTTTCTAAGACTATAGTCAACAAATTAGACTGGCATCCTAGCAACAATTATCTATGGGTTGAAATTTGTACAGATGTAATAAGCTTCTGACAATTTTTTTTAGCGTTTGTTGCATCCTTTTCTACTTTTACGGCATAAGTCAAAAGAAATGTAAAAGGTGCAGATGTTAAAGCATCACTACATATCCCGGTATAGAATAAATGATTATGAACTGATCTATAGCAGGTTGACTCTCGTTATGATTTCTAATCTTTTTCTTAACATTTAGAGGCATCAATAAAGAGCAGTTGTAAGGTTCTATAAGATTTTATCAAATGTTAAAGAGTTTAAGATCTGGTTTTATTTGCTCAAACTGTAGGTATTTTTATGCATTTTCTTTCATTTAGTGTCTGTTTGAGACCCATTAAAATTAGAATTGGCCAATTTCATTTTCTGCCACCGTGGGACAACATTGAATGCATTTGTCGGTTGGGGTGAGAAAAACACATTTCATTGTTGACTTTTGGACACATGATGGCAGGTACGAACTTTCACTTTCCCAATTTACCCTTCCATTAAATGGTTCTACAATGTTCATGTTGGTTGCATTTGGGAGGGTTATTTCTGTAAATTGATTGTGAATAATGAGGGTGTTTTCGTCCAAATGGGTTTCAACGTGTTCTGTCAAATTAAAGTGCCCGAACTTCTATGCATCTCAGTTTTTTAACAATTATTTTACTGTTATATAATGAGAAACCTCATTAAAATTTTAACGAGATTCAAACAGGATCTTAGAGTTTGCCTATAACTGAGATGTTTTCTTTTGTTCTTGGAGGTGAGCTCCAACCAACTTATCAGGTCTATACAAATTCCAAATCAACGTCTAAGATTTTCATTTATTCTCCGAAGAATATCACCATATATATGTGCTCATAATACGCTACCTCAACTCTCTAGCTCCACATTTTTGTTCATATGGACTATTTATTCAGAATTATAGTGTTGAGAAATGCTACATCAGTAAGTAACACGATTGAGAAACATTTAGCATTGGTATTTATTCCTCGTATGCAATTAGCATCCAACATATTAGTTCTGACTTTTGAACCAAAAAATGACTCAATCGTTCAGATTCATGACAATAGGACAGTGCAACAGATAGAGATCGTAAATTGAGAACTTGCAATTTTATCAGATGGTGGTAATACAAATGCAGAACATAATTGAGAAGATACCCAAAGAGAACCAACGATCAATCATCAGAGCACATTTATCTATAATATATTAAATATCATATTAAGTGATACTCATTTTTTGGACGATTTTATCCCTACTATAATTCAATTATTTCAATAATACCTTACTTTTTTTCCAAAATGTATATAATTTATTTAACAATTTAGTCACCATCAATATACATGTATATTTGGCAGATTCATTACACCTATATACTTTCATTAATGTATGAATTCCCTATTATTAATTATCAATTAATTAACATTCACATTCATTTAATTAATATTCATCTTCATTTATGCATTTCAGTGTTATTAATTCTAATTATAAGTTAGTTAAAATTTCACATTCAATAATGCATTTCATTACTCACGTAAATGTATGCGATAATTGTAAGTTAAAATGAATTAACTTTAATTTATAGTCATCAAGTGAGAATCATTTTTTTAACGATTTTAGCCATACTATAATTCAATTATTTCAATGATGCCTTACTTTTCGTTTTTCAATATGTATTTAATTTATTTACCATTTATTTACCATCAATGTACATATACATTTGACATATTCATTTCGTTGTGTGCTTTCATTAATGTATGAATTTTCTATTATTAATTCTCAATTAATTAAAATTCATCTTCATTTATGTATTTCGGCGTCATTAATTCTAATTATAAGTTAATTAAAATTTCACATTCAATAATGCATTTTATTATTCACATCTATGTATGTTGATTAACATTCAATTTTACTTAATTGGAAATTAAATAAATGATTTAACATTCATCATCACGTATATATTCCCTGGTATTAATTCTAAATTAATTAACATTCACGCATACTCAAATATTACTTTTACAACACTATAAAGTATTTCATAATAACGTACAACGCATTTTCAACGTTGACTAGTAGAATAAAAAGGAACATCAAATCAATTACTACGATATTAAGGCATCAACATAATTGTTTCAAGTTAGTTAGTTCAAATAATATAAACTCAGAGTAAGCTAACTGTTGACACATACCTAAGGATGCTATATCGGTGTACTTGTCACTAAATGCATATACATTCACCGCGACCTGATACTTTGTGAAATCAGCAGCCATCTGTTTATAAAACGGATCTTCTGGTATTCTTAGTGTATGCTCTCTATCTGTTCCATAAATGCGAGCATCATCTCGCAGTCGTAGACGGCCAGCACCCAGTGATGGCAATGTATTCTGGAAAATCAACAACTTACCACCAAGTTGCCCCTGGAAGTAGGAAGCATATACGAGTTAGTACTAAGTTAATAGATGGAAAACAACTTTCTAAAAGAACAAGGGCAATCACACAACAGGAAAGCAAAAAGTATCTAATATCGAAATCAAAACACAAATGCCATAGTGGAATACTGGTCAAATAACATCAAGAGAAAGAGTTGTTGATCGAAGTTAAAATTAATGGACAGAAAATAATCAACACACCATAACCATGAATGCAGCTTTAAGAGCTGGACCAAACGCAGATTCCACATTCATGTTATCCTGGAACGTGGAGGGAAAGCTATCAAGGAATGCATCCACCACATTTCTAGATTCTGACAAGTTGACGAGAAGATCGTCTGGCAATGGAACAAATATGTCATCCAAATCTGAGATGACCATCATCTGAGGCTGCATTAAAGATGACTGATAAAAGGAAATGGAACAAGTTATTCACCGAAATAGAGTGAAAGGGATAATTTAAGTATGCCGCAAATTAACTCCTACATGAGACCCCTTACCTTCATATTATAGAAATGTATTGTGCTGTCATAAGTTATGAACCCAATCTGCGTACGGGGAAAACCAGGCAATTTATCCAAACAAGACTTGATAGTCTGTGCTACTACCTGCAAAATATATTTGTCGTTAAGCAATCATGAAGCTATGCAGAAAACATAAACGGATAAATGGTTTTTTTCGCATGGTAATCAACTAAGATAATTTATTTATCCATGGAAATACCAAGCTTAAAAAAATAAAAATAAAATAAAATAAAACATGCGTCCCAATAAGTTCACATCATCAACTCTAGACTCTAGTCATGCAGAGACACTCAACAATCAACATTAAAGAAAAAAGCAATAAAAAACTAGAAAACAACAGAAATATTTCAAAAACATTAACGAAGGTTGGTTATCATCGATGATAATCCATCCATCAATTCAGTTTAAAGCACACCTATGCAACATAAACAAAGATGCAGCAGCATACCCCTCATGAAAAAATCAGAGAAAATTAAATAATGGAAAATATAAGAAAAAGAAAGTATAAAAAATGAATATACAGATGTACAAAAATATTTTGTTACAAAAAACTACATATACATTCCAGACAATTAGGAGTTGCAGACAAACTGTGTCATCAATCAATTCGTGCATGAGAATACCAAAATGAAATCTCTTGCCTTAACACCGTCAACTTATGTTGGGGAATGTTTACCTCAAGCATTCCACTTTTAACTGCAGATATTGATACGTCAATGAGGAAAAAGTACAGTGGTGGCATTGGAGGCCGAATCATGTATTCAGCTGGAGCAATCAACTCAACACTACCCTTGGTAAGCTCAGGTCGTTCATCCAAATCAACTCTTCTGCCACTGGCATCCAAATGTGCGAAATAATCACCAGGAACTGGAAATTAAATTTGCAATAGATCAGTTCATGTATCTTCAGAACTATACAAATGAATAAATTCAAATAATCAACTAATTTAACTACTAAAAAAATTGCAAAAGATATAAAATAAGTAACCAGGCAGCTAGAAGCCAGATAGAACTTTAGAGATCCTCTCCTCCATTTCTATTAGCAGTTTTAACACAATGACCCATTTGGTATTAGGCCAGTTCATTGAGGCTCATCACAAAAAATGTCTACAAATGAATAGTTTGATCTCGATCATAACAATGCAATGTAGCTATAAACTTATTTAGAATCTTTCCCTTACCAAAGGAAGTTGGCAGACTAGCTATATAAGTCTCAATGCGTCTATGTTTGCTTTTGTGTGTGTGTGTGTGTGTGTGTGTGTGTGAGAGAGAGAGAGAGAGAGAGAGAGAGAGAGAGAGAGACAAATATATAGCCCCTGTTTGGTAAAGATTAAAATCAGATTTTTAGTAGATTTTGATAAAAATTGATGAAATGTGAGATTGAAAAGTTGTGGGTTCCATGAAATATGTGGTCAATTAATTGTTGACTTTGACTTGAAATTTTAATTGGATTTTAATCCAAAACAAGCATGGGCATAGTTTATTGTGCTTTTCAGCGACTACCCTACACCATATATGTAGGTCCAAGACCAGATATCAAGAATTAGAATCGCTAAGAGTGTATTTGATTAACTTTATTTTCTATCAAAAATGTCATTTTTACACCCAAATTCTTACTTCTGTGGTGTTTTCAACTTTTGGTTACGTGACCATATTTTCCTCAAAAACAAGAAAAATATTTTCTTTGGGAAGGTTGATTTTATTTTTCAAGTAATTCACTCTCTCTTTCTCTTTCATCTATCCAATCTCTCTCATCTACCCACCATTAAAAATAGACAAGTATGATATATTCTATATTGAAAACTAAATCAATCACATTTAATTAATAATTTCCATACAAATAAGTTCTAGGCAGTTGAATTATTTTATTTCCATGCAAATTCCATATTCACAATCAAACGCACCATAATTGATTAAAGCTATAAATGATTGTACGAGGAGAGATAACAAAAATTATAAAGGCCATAACGACAGGAACGAGAAGCCAAGTGGAGTCCATTTAAAATGACCAAGACCCGTGCATGGAAAAGAGTACCAATCTTTGAGTAGCAAAAAATTGAGTCATAATAGAAATTATAAAGGCCATAAAGACGGGAACAAGAAGCCAAAGTAGAGTTCCATTTAAAATGACCAAGCCCCATGCATGGAAAAGAGTACCAATCTTTGAGTAGTAAAAAATTGAGTCAATAAGCTATTTCCTTTTTCCTTTTCCTTCTGTGGTGAGTGAAGAATTTTGTGGCTGCCACACAAATTAACTGAATAAAGTGTAAAGGTATAAAGAGAATTGTTAAAAAAATAAGAACTGCACCAACCAAAAGATTCATGACATGATTCAACATTAACAACAAAAGCAAAAAGGCAAAAGTTTCTCACACATTTATGATATTTTTAAAATCTCAAAGGTAAAGGAAAGTTACCATCATTAAGCAATGAACATATGTTGCACCTCCACTTTCTTCCACTATCAGTAAATGTGACATATGGGTTTACATATGTGCGGCACCTTCTACAACGAATGATGCCAGTTGTAGCAAAATTAACTATCGGAACTTCTTCCTGGAAAAAGATGAGATCACAATTAAAGTATATTAGATTTAGACAGATCATAATAGACTCGTCATAAAAAAAATAACTCTTCTAATTAAATTGAAACTAACCCCATCAGGAGCTTCTGCAAGGGGACAAACAACAGCTCCAAGAGGCAAATGCCACCTTGATGCCAAGGACTGAGAATTTGGTATGCCACATGTTGTGAGCCGTATATATCTAGAACTACAATTCATGGGGTACATTGCAGCCAAAGAATTTGGTTCCACATCACCAGCCAATGGCCTGGGCAATGTTTCAGGATCAAGTCCTGTATCAAAAGATCCTGGTACCGACCCAAGAGAGAGTGAACTAAAGTCTTCAGCCAAACCCTGTGAAACACCCATTGGAGGTGCAATGACAGGATGCTGCATCTGGTCCCTAGAATAGAGCCCTCCTGGAGTTACAACAGGTGAAGTGGGCACATAACCTCTTTGTGGAGAGGAAAATGGTGCCAGTGATGCAGCAGGACCATAGCCTCCTTGCTGTGAAGACAATGGGACAGCCTGCACAGGTGGAGCATAAATAGCAGAATCTGATTGTGTATTAGGGTGCCCTGGAACAGGTGGCTGGAAGTTTCCTCCGGCAGCCATGTAAGATGGCCCCATTGGAGGTGGCGGTGGTAATGATGATTGAAGATGTGGCCTGGGTGGGTAGAAGATTGAATCTTTTGATGGAGGAGAAACATTTGTGTATGATTGTCCAACTTTCATGCTTTGAGGAGGAGATCCCATTGGTATTGAAGGCGGTTGGGATTGAGGAAGAAGAGATACAGGAGAAGATGAAATAGGACCTCCAGGAGGTCTACTTGGTGGGGGTGCAACTGGCTGGCCCACAAGAGATGTCAGCGGAGGTGGACCTGGTGGTACTTGAACAGCCGAGGGGAACTGTGGGGTTTGGAAACGCTGGAAAGGTCCTGCTGTTGGCAGGCCATATGATGGTGGTAAAGATGATGGCCTGACTGGTTCATTGGACCTATCTGGTAGCGGAGGTCCAAAGCTAGGGTGCTCTAATCCAACCAAAGACCCAGATGAGATGGGAGGTGTTGGAAATTGAGATGCAGTGGGAGGGGCAGGCCTAAAGGCAGAGGCTTCTGATCCAACTATTGAACCAGATGATGTAAAAGGAGTTGTACTTCGAGGAGTAGCAAAGGGTGTTACAGCTGGTCTAAACGGGAAGTTTGGACGGTTAGAATTTTCAGTCCCCATTTATCACACTTTATCCGTTAGCTTCTGTCAGGCAGCGCACACAACGCATAAAACAACAGATCGATAAGCATGATACCAAATCACAATTCTGCTAAATGTAAACTAGTTGTGAAGCTCAGACAAAATAATGCATGGTGAAAATTCGAAGTTTCATGCACCAACATATTGAATAGTGTAAGCAGTTCAGTGGCAAATTAATAAATGCTATAGTTGAAGAGGTCTTTAGAATCTCATGTCTCCCTTTTCTAATGCAATCATACAACAGGGTCATCGAGTGTTTCTTTCAGTATTTAAGCAGCTGTATACTACAAATGCAAAGGGCCTCGGATATGGGTAGCAATAAGGTGCTTATGCCCCAACGTTGGGGCTTGTGGAGAAGCTCCCAGCCCGACGAAAAATAATTCCCAGATATTTCGGCAGTTTCACTGAAGCGGAATATAAATATACCAATTTTCTATCACTAACCGGTTGGAATAGGATTAAAAGTCTGAATTATCTTTCACCATTAAAGGATGTTGATTAAAAGCTAACATTCAAGCTCAGAGCAAGAGGAATCAAATAATATAATACAATTCAGCGGCAGGACTCGCGCCTAATTGAACTGCAAAGGCTTGTATTAGTGAACTCGTGGAGTCCAAAAATTTCGATCTCAAATATCCAAAAATCACCAAAAAAAAAATTAGAAGATAAAGACTATTTAAATCAAGATTGACAGCTCTAACTAATCAATTAATAGAATTTCGAAATCGAATTATAATCCAGAATCTAAAAAATTTCCAAGTGAAACGATAATTATAAGCACAAAATGCGTCGAATGAGGCGTGCGTAGAATTATTGACCTGATCGAAGATCTCGCCGGCGGAGAGTAGAACCCGAATACTACAGAGTCGCCGATCGGAGAGGGCATAAGAACAGAATTAACAAACAAGCTGAACTAAGCCCTTTTAGTTGAGATCCTTAACAAACAAGCTGAACTAAGCCCTTTTAGTCTTCCTTTGGAAATCGTACATTTACAAAAATAAAATATTTTACTCTATTTTTTAATTAAACATTCTTTAAAAAATCATGTTCAAAATAATTTTTTCAATAATAGCCATCCAAACAGGGACTAAAGTGTAAATGGATTAAAGTAGTAATTAAAATTATCATGGGTAACTTGGACATTTGCAAATAATCTCTACTATCTTAAAAGATACAATATACTGTTTACTGTTCATTTGTGAAACTTTTTTTTAATCTCATTTTATTCATATTCATTCTCCACTATTCATCCAAACTTTAAGGATAAAATATGGACTTCCTTCTACCCATACCCATAATTGTTGACTTTGAATCTCTTATTGCTTCTTGGATAATCTACAGTTTACTGTTCATTGTGAAGCTTTTTTTTCATAGGTAATCTACCATTTACTTGATTAGTGTTAAAAATAATTGTTTATAAGGGTGTGTTTGAGCCACATTATTTTAGAAGAATGTATTTTGAAATAGTAGATTAATGGAGAATGTGTAGTTGAAAAGAAAGAAAAGTTATTGATGTGATGGAAAATATTATTTTATTGAAAAATGTGTGGTTGAAAATGAGTAGAAGAATGAGAATGAAATTTTTAATGTGGCTCAAACAGAGGCTAAATTTGGTTAATGTTATTTTTAAATGTATTGTACATTTTTAAAATATACAAGATAAAAATGATTTTGTTTTGCTATGGATTTATAGTAGATTATTGAAAGAAAAAAAAACTTCGCAATGCGCGGAGTGTGCGGAGAGGCACTCCGTGTAGTGTCTCTTGAACAGCTAAGGGGCCGTTCTCTTTGTGTTTCAATTTTCTGTTTTGAGTTTTGAATTCGTTTTGTGTTTTGTGT
>CAIGRT010220520.1:0-11869 GCA_903798405.1 Fraxinus platypoda | reverse complement strand
AGAGAATTCCTACATATTCCTACTTTCAACCTTCATCTTGTGAGTTTGTTTTGGTGGGAAAAACATCAATTTTGTAATCCAAATACCAAATTGTTCTTTCCACGACATCTATTAGAGTTGCTGAAGATCGAGGGAAGCTGACTGGAGTTCCAGTCGTTGAAGAACACGGTGTTCTTCGTGGATCCAGAGAAGATAAACGATTTCACAAAGTTAGGAGTTGCTGCAGGATAGCACAATTCAGGAGAGTTTTTGAAACTGCAGCTGGGAGTGGTGTAAGAGTACAGAATCCAGGAAAGCTGNTTGAAGAACACGGTGTTCTTCGTGGATCCAGAGAAGATAAACGATTTCACAAAGTTAGGAGTTGCTGCAGGATAGCACAATTCAGGAGAGTTTTTGAAACTGCAGCTGGGAGTGGTGTAAGAGTACAGAATCCAGGAAAGCTGTTGGAATTGCAGTCAGGAGATTAGATAGTGCATGTCGTCGTCTAGGCTAGTAGACTATAAGTTATAAATCGTCTATAGTAGATTGTTGACTGGCAAAGTGCTTGGAGTTTTTACCCAATTAGGGTTTCTCCGTGATCATACCGTATGTTTTTACTGCTTTCTGTATTGATTATATTAACTGCGGTATTTAAACATAGGTTAAATTGATTTATATGTTTAATCATCTAGAGATAATTAATTGGTGATATGTTGCTAATTAATTGATCATTTTAATTTCGCAAAATATACATATTCACTCCCCTCTAAGTATTGTTAGGATCGAACTACGTAACTTTCACTTTCCAACCGGGAAACCATACGATCGCATGGTTATAGTCCACACGTTTGCATGGTTCATGGAGTTCAAGCTCAGGAGGCCTGTAGGTGACCCATGTGCTCGCATGGTTCCGACTCTAAGCAATTGTAAGTAGTTTTGTCATAACTTTCTCTTTCAATGTCCGATTAAGACGATTCAAAGTGACTTAGAAAGTTAATTCAACGTGATATAATATTCTGGAAATATAATTTTTTCTATTCGAACGTTTAGTATGAGAAAAATTGCTTCCAATCTGAGACTAAAAATTTGGAGCATAACTTGTTTGATTGAATTGTTAAACAATTAAAGTGTGAGAATATTTTGACTATATTTTACCTGTTTGACTTTTTTCTTTTCCAATTGATTCCTAGAACTTTCAAATCTTTATCGTGAGTTTCGACACAACTTTTGAGTATTTGCACTTTAGTTCTCGAACTTAAGATCTTTTATAATTGAGCAATTTTTATCATTTTTCTCCAATTCCGTCATTTTCATCAATCTTTACCTAACAAGCACAATATACATAGAATTAAGCCATAATTCATCAAAATATTCTATAAACACTTTAACATAAAGACTTAAATAAGTGTACAAAATATACTTATCATCTCCCACTGATATGAATGACAAGAGAAAAAGATAGAAATTAACAATAAAATTTCAATTTTAGCTCTTTTTATATTGATGAAATTGCAAAACACAGTATGTAAAAAAAGTTTGTAGCCAAAAATATGATTCTATGATTTTGAAGGTACTTTAAAAGTGATCTTGTAGCTCATACAAGAGAGTGATATAATTAAAAAAATTCTTGTATAACCATATTGTTCAACGTTGTATCCTATTTTTTTTTTTAATAACATTCGATATCTTAAAAATAACAATCCCAAAAACCTGAAGCCCAATCGTATGATATCTTTACTTCCTGAAGGGTTGTAAGTGTCATACACACTCCATTTTCATATTTCACAACCCACTGATCTGTAATTTGACAAGATTTCAGGGTGTTGACCTCCAAATCTGTTGGGACCCAGATGTTAATAGATCATGGCTCCTCTCCCATCAACCAGTATGTTACCTGCACATTTGAACACCGTACTGAGTGCACAAGACTGTAGCTCAAGTAGGATGCTATAGTTGCATGCATTCTGATGCTTAGATGAAGGAGGATATATTTGGGTATTGAAGAAATAAAATGGACGAAAATATGAGTGCTGGGTTGAAGAGATAATTACCAAGATTGCAATTCATTAATTAATATTACCTTTGGATATCACTAGTTGTGATTATTTGTAGCTAATAGAGATGAGACGAGGCCTATTTGTTGCTTGGCATGTGGCCTCATCCAAATGGCTCACTCAATTGTGTCAATCCATAGCCATCATAGCCATGTGGCCTCCCTACATGAATAGAGGTTGAAAAGTTGTTAGCTAAATGGGCGGCGCTGCTATAGAGCTATCACATCAATAATTAAATTGTATTTCGTGCAACTTGGCGCATGCGGAAGAGGCTTATTTAATTAGATGCCCCTCATCTCGAAAGAAATATGCCCATGTTGTGGCAATTCCACTCAGAAGGTAATGTTACTCCTACAACACATCCTTTTGCAATGCTCAAGGCTCTCGGCTCCAACATTCCTTTTTTTTTTTAATCAATTAATCTTATCCTCGAACTTTTTCCATTTGATTTCCTTTTCAACTTTCTAACATACTAATATACTTCCCCTTTGAAGGTCAACTAGTTATATATATGTTTTATGGATTATCCTTTAGAGAAGACAATACTTTCCTTCTAACGAACAAGTTAGTGAAATTTTCTTTTTTCTTTTCAAGTTACGCTTAATAACAATATCAAGAAGCATCAAGATAAATTATTAAGGAAGTCTTTAGTGCACATAATTTTATGATCAGAAACATTATTATTTCAACTTTACCTTCCATTCTTATTTTTTACTAATTAACACCATTCGGAGACTATACTTGAAGTCTTTCTAATTTTGATACGCACACAGGACCAAGAAATCCTATCTTTTTAGATTTGCACATTTAAGTGTTCATGACAATATAAAAAGCCAATTGCATTATATTAACTCGAACTTACCTATAAAGATATAAGCTTACAAAATTTATTCATAAAACTTTAATGTGATAAATATCAAGATAATTCCATCCATGCTCTTATAAAATAAAACCAAAAGTTTTTCTACCTCTCTATTGCTAATTATTTCAAGACATATAAGCACATCATCAAGAATTCCAATTCTACTATATGTGTAAAATAAGACCAGTGCTTAAGTCATTTTATCAAAAATAGATGCAACATTTTGTCTTTTTAGATAAGAGATTATACTTATATGACTAAAGTAAAAAAAATACTATAAAGAAACAACACAAATAAATAATTGTATTCACTATTATTAATAGAAAAATAAATAATACATGAATCATTTCCAACAAAGCACTCCTTCGTAATTTCCAAGATACTTAGGCCACCAAGTCCTCATTGTGTTCTTGCTTTTTCTTCTTCAAAAGTCGACATTCCCTTTTGAGATGTTCCAATTTGCCACAATGAGAGCATGCCCTTTCCTTTTCTTGGAGTCCTCCTCGTTTGAGTAACACTTAATCTTTTTGTCATTTTCATAGGTTTGTTGCTTTGCATCATTTTCTCTTCCTCCACCACATGTATCCCAGAAGATTGATCAATATGTTCATCAAAATTATTCATTCCGAAATCCTCCTCAATCTGGAGAAGACAATCCAATTCTTTAATGGAAATATCATCCATTTGATGTTTAAGATTTCTTGTAGTCTTTCCATGTAATTAGAGTTGATCAATTATTAATGATGCCACAAGGTGATACGTACTCTGTCTTAATGTTAATGGTGGAAACATTCATACAAGATTACTTGGTACTCCTACAAACAACTGCACCACCTCCCAATGCGAACACCGATCATGATGTGGACTTGAAAGATTTCCTATTAGCTTGAAAATCAGAATCAATATAACCTGTAAAGACCAAATCTAGAGATGCGTAAAATAGCATATAATATCTAGTTCTGCAAAGATACTTGAGTATATGCTTAATATGATTCTAGTGTTGAGGTCCTGAGCTCAATTCATATCTGCTGACAATCCAAATAGTACAGCGAATTTCTATTCATGTGCAAAACATCGCATACATGAGGCTTCCTACAGCTGAGGCATGAGGAACTTTCATTTATTCCACCTCCTTCGGTGTGGTAAGTGAATTCCATGCCTGAAGGGCATTAGTCTTTTTTAGAATTTTGCATAGCAAATCTCACCAATACTTTTTCAATAAATGAAGCTTAGGGAAGAGCAATTCTCGTTTCCTTCCTATCCTGAAGGATCTAAATTCCTACAACATAATTGGCATCTCCTAAGTCCTTCATGTTAAATTGTTGTGTCAACCAATAATTAATTGACTTCAGTGCTCCTGCACCATTCCCAAGAAGGCTAGAATGTAATCGATGTAGAACATGAGAAAAGTCATCACGTTGTTTTTAATTAGCTTACAAACACAAGGTTCATCAAGATTTTAATGAAATCCTTAGGTCTTGATGGTTTAATGAAACCTAATCTTCCAAGACCTAGATCTTTGCTTGAGTCCATAAATGGAATTTTTCAGTTTACATTCTTTATACTCTTAACCCTTTTGGGTAAATTCATTTGGTTACATCATATAGATGCTTTCGTGAAGATTACCATTGAGAAAGGCAGTCTTGAGGTTCATTTGACATTTCTTATAATCAAAATGAGCTGCAATGTATAAAAAGATTCTTATAGATATGACCACATATGAGATGGGCTCCTCATAATTGATTCATTCTCATTGAGTAGAGTTCAGTCTAGCGTTAAAGGTTTCCACCTTTCTATATGTGCCTCTTTTTTTCATATAGACCTATTTACACCCTACTGGTTTTACCTCATTAGTCGTATCTATAAGATCCAAGACCAAATTAGTGTACATAGATTTCATTTTTGAATCGATGATAAGCCTCAAATGGTCAGCATCAATCTCTTTCATAACTTTCATATGCTGAACGGGATTCTCCTCTCTCTATAGAGACTGCCTCCAATAATACTCCATAGAGAAAGTATATGATCATATTCGAGTGGCTCTCCCACTATGTCTAAGCGGCGGAGGTTCATGATTGAATGGAAGTTGTGATTATTCTCTAACTACTTCTCATGTATCATGTCCCTACACTTCAATTTTAATACCACGTAATGACTGAATATTTAGGAATTTTATCCCTTGTCACCTCTAGTGTTGGCAAGGCGTATGTTCCTCTTGAATATGTTCAGCACAGATATCTAAGCTGATAAAGTGGGAACATTTCTACTCATTTCACATTTCTACTCACAAATACCTTCTGGTTCCGATGACTCCAGAAGTAATATCCTCGTCCCATGAGGATATCCTACAAAGATGCATACTCGTGATCTCGTTTCCATCTTATCTATCATTCCTTTAAGTATGTATATGAGACATCGTCATATTCGAATATGTCTTAAGAGGGTGTATTCAATTGAGACTTTTAAACACATTTTGGAAATTAAAAGGTTTAGAAATATTCAATATAGACTTTTTAAGACTCTTTAAAAGTGTTGGTATATTTAATCGAGACTTTTATATTTATAAAGGCTTTAAAAGTCTTGGTATATTTAATTAAAAGTTTTTAAAAGTCTCCATAAATATCGAGATACTCAAAATATTAGTGACTTTTAAATACTATTGTAAAGGTCTCTAGAAGTTTCTAAGGTACTAACTTTTAAGTAGAGAGTACAAAAATAAAATCTCAAAATTTGTTTCTCATTCATCTCAAAATTTTGGAAGACTTTCACAAAAAAATAAATAATAATAATAATAATAATAATAATAAATAAATAAAAGAATAAAAATTCCTAATGTATATATATATTTTACTCTTTCAACATTTATCTTTTTTTTTTTCTTATAAGAACATTAGAGTCATGATTAAAAAATTAAAAAATTATCGATTATATTTGTTACTATTTTTCTTTTATTCCCTCTCTTTTATTGTTTATCTTCATCTAGAAAAAAAAATTGTAACTAAAAATTATTATAACATTTTTTTTCATCCGATTGTTATGAAAAATATCAATTTGTAATTAAATTTTATGAGATTTATATAAAAAAGACTAATTTATAATTAAATTTAAATTTATCGATTATTATTTTATTTTTAGATGTATGACATATTGATAATATGAAACGTTACATATTTTTTATTACTTAGTAAAGAATAATGAAGTTTAAATGTATATTTTTTGTATTTTGAATATTTATTTATATAATTAAGGTGACTTAATCTTTTTATTCTTTTAAAAATATATTTCATTACATGCGGAGGGAAAGAGAATTGTGGGGGTTGAATACCGCCTCATATGTAAGTTGCACAAGACCCACCTAAATTCGATTTCGAATGAAAGTCTTCAAAAATCTTATGAATTCTATAAAAGTCTATAAAAATTTTAATTAAAATTCTATAAAAGTTTGCAAAACACTTTCATTAATTTCATATAAATCTATAAAATGGTAGCCCAGGAATAACTAACCATGAGGGATGAATTGATTTTAATTTTTTTTTTTTCAGACATAACTCTTAAATCAAACAAGTTAAGAACAAGTAGATTAACGAAAAGTAAATGAGAGAAGAGGATACAAATGATATAATTTTAGAAGTTCGATCCAAATCAATGATCTACGTCATCCGTTAACAAGCTCACCATCACGAGCACGCATTTTTACTATATTGATTGACTTATGGAGCAATTACAACGCTTCAGTAGTTTACAAACAAGGAGTACGGATCATTATACAATATTGAGTTTTCAATGGACCTCAATATGATGCATAAGTTTAAAGAAGTGATTTTATAATAAAACTTCTCTCTTAAGAAATAAATTAAGTATAAAGAGAGACTAAGCCCCTGTCTGGCCCCCATTTTTAATGCATTTTTTCAAAGCTTTCTCATTTCCCTACAGTAACTCTAGCCAATTTCAAATCAATTGTCAGGAAGGAACAGCAGGGCCCAAAACAACCGTTGTAATTGTATACGATTTTGCCCTTAACTTTAATTGGAATTTTACGCATATGCCGTCAACCACTTAATTCCCCCAATTCATTGCCATTTCTTTCCACCGACACTCCTTTGAACAGAGAAATACCTTCTATGACGACCTGGAATCCACCCCCTTTCCGCCGACAGTCAGTTCCAAAAAAAGGAAATAGCCCGTCAACGTTGCCGGATTCACCTTCTTCTACTCGTTCTCCGCCGACTATACCCACTATAATCAAGAACGTCAGTTGCACGCCGTCTTCCCCAACAATACGGGTCATGGCAGACTACAGATCGCATCAACAGTACTACCCTGAGCACATGGCAAGTAGAATCGTCTGTCTTTAACGCACTATTCTGAATTTGTTCGTCATTTTTCGAACTTCTTGTGCTTGGCAAATTTTTGGCTCTTTAACATCATCCATTGCTTCCTTGCCGTTCGGTTAATGTTTGCTGTGCATCAATGTAATCTCATTTCTGCAATGTTATCTGGACTGCCCTTGCCATTTGTTACTATATGCACTTAATTCATACAAATGAAAATACGTATTTTAGCCCAATTTTACAAACTTTTTTGCTGGACATTAACGTCCAGTGCGTAACTCTCTTCTGTTACTTAGCTGTGAATTTGTTTAATTTTTAGGCGATAAGCACTGAATTAGTTGCCCCTTCGGTTGCTCTGCATGAATGTAATCCCATTTCCGCAATAGATGAGCCCAATTTTTTCCACATTTCTTCTGGACATTAACTTCCAGTGCGTAACTGTTTTCTGTAATTAGCTGTGAATTTGTTTAATTTTAGAAATGATACGCACTTAATTAGTAGCCCCTTTGGTTGCTCTGCATCTATTTGAGCCCAATTGTTTCCACATTTTTGCTGGACATTAACATCCAGTGCGAAATTGTTTTATGTTTCGGTTGCTGTGAATTTCTACATTTCTGTCACTTGAAAATAATTCTGAGATTATCATGCCTGCATGTTTGGTATTGTACAGCAACACAACGTCAACTTTCTAGACCCTTACGCCCCCGCCTCTTCGCCCCCGCAACAGACCCAACCCGTTCTCCGTAAGTCCGCAAAATGGGATCCGCCCGAGCACAAACTATTCATTTCCACCTGCGAAATTGTCATTTTCGAAGGCCACCGACGAGGCAAATGCTTCTCGGCAACTGGCTGGCAACGTATTTGTGCCATTTTCAACAACAAGGCTCACAAGAACTAGACTATCTCTCAGCTGAAAAACTACTGGAGCAAACTTCGGACCGAGCACAAACACTTCTTTGAGCTGCTGCGGTGCACTGGTATTGGATACAACGCCGTCACAGGTACTATCGACGCGCCAGAGCACTGGTGGGTTGATAAAATCAAGGTACCGAGGTTGGATTGTTCTGTTCTGTTCTGTAATGCCATTATGAACATGACTTTTCTGTGCACAGTCCGACTTCTCGTGTTTTGTTCGTATCATATATTCTAATTTCTCGTGTCCCTCATTCATGCAGGAGAACCGTAAGTATGCCAAGTACAAGGACATGAACTGCAATGAGATTTACGAAACATACGGTAAATTATTTGGCGACACCGGAGATTCGACAAAGTATGCGTTGTCACCGTCTAAGCTATCTCAGCGGGGTTTCGACTTGGACACAGATAGTGATAGGGATGATCGAGTGGACAAGTTCCCCTCAAACGCGGAAGGAACGGATTCCAGCGACGGCCCCGTCGAGGTCGGAGGTAGCTCATCGATGCACATCTCCGGGAAGCATAGTGGGGACAAAAGAAAATGCAAACGCAGTAAGGAATTTGGGAAGAAAAAAAAATATGGTGCTAGAGAGGTTTCAGCATCGCTGGAGCAATTGGCGACCGTTGGAAATGATCTTGCCTCGACTTGGAGATCTCATCAACAGATGGACATGTCGCTCGACGAGTGCATTAGTGAGTTGTTGTCTTCTGGACATATTGTTGAAGGCACTCCGATCCACATGTTCGCTCTGTGGTTCCTACGTGTGAAAGAAAATCGAATAGCGTACCGTGTTGCCAAGACACCTTACATGCGGTACAAGTTTATCTAGTTTTGCTTCGAGCGCGACAATGGGAATATTACGCCCAAGGGTTGAGCGATTTGCCTCGTCGGTGGCATTCAGAAATTAACATTTGTAACATAACGCGTAGCTGTACCTCACACTCGTTCTCTGTTTACGTATTTCTATTTGCAGACTTCGTGTATCAGACCTAATTTACCATTGTTTGTAGACCTATTTATTATGTTCTGTAATGCCATTATTTGCGCTATTTTCCACTTGAGAAATTTTTATTTTCATACAATTTGTATATCATGTTTCAGAAACGGTTAAAAATTGATTTATATCATTGTTAAGTGCTTAATAAAAATTGTAGATGAGAAAGGGAAGTTTGATGAGTTGGTTGAGGTGCTCCCTGTGCAGATACTCACGTACTCAAAAGGCGCTCATGCATGTAATTGGTGGGGTCAAATATATACTTGATTGATGCAGGATCTATATTAAACCAAAACGTGGGCTCATTTTTGGTTCACATTTGTGCACATGTTAGATCGAAAAAAATCTAGGAGAGTTCACATGATCATATCTTTAACTGCAGGGAAAATAAAAATTGAGTGACTTTTGCAGGGAATATATTCCCTGCAAAAGCAATGTCCAACTTAAAGTAATTACACGGGGAATAGTCAACAACGTATGATTGCCTGCAAAATCCTTCCTATAAAAAATGAGAGTGCCACCAAATCACTACCTTAGACTTGATTGCCAAAATTATAGCTGCAGTGCAGGAATAGAAAAAAATATCCGTTTCTATATTTCGCTTATGTTCCTTTGCCATCATTCTGAACACTTTTTGTTTAACACAAATTTTATATTGATAAAATCATCAAGAAGATGTCGGATTACTCTACATTGTACTCCTTCTCCGATACAGATTTTAACATTGAGCATCTTTCTGAATCCGACAATAGTTCCGACGACGATGTGTTGATGCAATTGGAAGCGGACACGATCAGATGGCTCGAAATTGTAGAATCGCCGAGCGCATTACACGAACATATCTAGCGCCATGTGCTGTGCGTCAGTACTTGTTTCCTACAGTCAGATCCGGGCACATTTTCATGCTTCAAAATCTGCTCGTATATCCGCAAACTTGTTTTCAAGAGTTTAGGATGTATCCACCGATGTTTATGCATTTCACGCATACGCTACGTGATCATTATGGAATTTCAAGTAGTGGACAGATCGATGTATACGAACAAGTCGGAATGTTCCTTTGCATATTGGCTCACGGAAAAGGTTATCGGCAAGTGCAAACTTTGTTTGGACATTCGTTGCAAACAATTGGGCATTATTTTAAGAAGATACTACGTGCATGCCTTGCATTCTCTGTCAACATGATAAAACCAGATCCAAGGTACAACGAAGGGACAGCAGCCCATCGACCGAATGCAGAGCGTTATCCGTACTTTCAGGACTGCATAGGCGCAATCGATGGTACTCATGTACGAGCTGTATTGCCCAGAAACGGACGAGAGAATTTCATTGGCCGGAAGGGGATTCCAACACAGAATGTGTTGGCAACATGTGATTTTAACATTTGTTTTACGTTTGTGTTGCCAGGCACCACTGGGAACACACATGACAGCCGCATATTAGCACGTGCTGTGCACAGTCCGGACGTAAATTTTCCACAACCTGCGAACGGAAAATATTACTTGGTCGACTCCGGGTTCGCACATAGGCCTGGATATATAGCGCCATATAAGGGTTCTGATATTCGATATCATTTTCAAGAATTTGGCAGCGCTGGGAGTGGACAGAGACGTCGTTTTAGAAATGCACGGGAAAGGTTCAACTTTCATCACTCCTCATGTCGCAATGTTATCGAGCGTGCTTTTGGTGTTTGGAAACAGAGATGGAAGATTATTGATAGAATGCCTGCGTACAGTATGCGAGTGCAAGTGGCCGTGGTGGTTTGTACTATGGGAATACATAATTTTCTACGGCGGAACGGTCAGCTGGATGAGGGGTTTATGAGAGCCGAAGAAATGGACGATGACGAAGTTGAGATAGACCTACCGGATGCCCAGGATGAGATTGCCGCCGAGGAAGATGCAATAGTCGAAGAAGATATTCCATGGCAACAGTTGCCCGATTATATGGCACAAATTATACATTAGTTTGAGGTTTCTGTGTTCAATTATTTTCATGTCATTAAGTACGTCACTAAGTACGTGTGTGTTGTTATTAATAACGTAAATCATGGAGTTGTTAATTGTTTCGATATAATTATTATCAAACTATTACGAGTTTGGACGTTCTTGTACGAGAATTTAATACAAGAGAAAAAAATATTTCCCTACTACGGTGAAGCGAAATTGAATCGGAATTAACAAATGATACTTGGTCACGGTATGCCCATCAACGTTATGGCGCCATAGGAACGTATCCACTGATTTTTCCCATTTTTATATTTTTTTCACGTTCGTGCGTAATTGTCAGGAAGGAAATGGTCTTATAAATCAATGCACTTTTTTAAGTTCCACATGTGAATGTAATGATGAAGCCGGGCCCCACTACATGACAATTCAAGGGCAGTTTTGGAAAATAAACTACTCATTTTTGGATAATAATCACGCAAAATTCTGGCACTTGTGGGTGGTTGGTCAAAACAAGGAATCTGTCAGCCATCTCCTGCCACCTGCTGTCATGTTTTGAAAAAATTGAGGAAAAAAAATGAGGAAGAAAGGGGGCCAAACATACGCTAACACTTCAATGAATAGCAATGAATAATAGTTCAAGTGTTGGGTGAGAAAGTTTTTGAATATGAACATGATGAAATAAGCCCCCGTTTGGGCCACCTTATTTTCTCATTAAAATGAAAAATATGACCGTTATCCATCACATCAACATTTAGCCCCTGTTTGGCCCTCATTATTTGGCATTTTT
>CAIGRT010220518.1:0-18554 GCA_903798405.1 Fraxinus platypoda | reverse complement strand
CGTAAAATAGCGTAAAATAGCGTTTTCTTATTTTAATATTTAATCAATCAAAAAAATCATTTAATAATTAAAAATAATGCATACTAAACACTTATAACATATTTATAGGAACTTTATACATTTTTTCAAAGTTTCCAACAAAAACATAAGTTTCAAATTTTCAGGAGAAAAAAAATAAAAAATAAAAAATAGCGCGAAATAGCGCAAAATAGTGGGAAATAGCGCGCTATATCACGCTTTAGCGGTCAACGCTTGAATAAGCGCTACGGGACGTAGCTTCGCGTTTTACTCCTGCAACGCGCTATAGCGCGCGCTATTGCGCGCTATTTAGAACACTGGTATTATTGGCAATTCTGTAAACAAAAAGGGACTTAATTGTAAATGTTGTAAAAAGTCAAGGAGTAATGTGCAATTATGTGAAAATATGTTTATTAGGTCTAGGGTTCGAGTATGACAANATTGTAAATGTTATTAAAAGTGAAGGAGTAATGTGCAATTATGTGAAAATAGGTTTATTTTGTCTAGGGTTCGAGTATGACAAAAGAAAGAAAATACGACGCGAATTTTCGCTAGACTTTGCCATGGATTGGCTCGAGCGTAAAAAACAGAACTTCCATCGCTTGGCTGTCGCCCTGCCTTGGCTCGAGCGACAGCTTGTCGCTCGACTGTCGCTGAACTTTCGCTCGAGCGATAGGTTTGTTCGGAAAATTTTTATTTCGCGATTTAAAAACTTTTTTCCCTAGCCCATTACTTTTCTAACCTTCCTATAAATACCAAAATACATCTGAACGTGAATGATAAGGTTGAACATTGAGAGAACTTCATCTGTGAGAGATTAACCGTATTTTGTCCTTCGTCCATTGATATTGTTTTGGTGAGATAGATATCCTATCTATAATCTAAATACTAAACTGCATTTCCATAACATTTGTCAGAGTTGCTGAAGATCGAGTGAAGTTGACTGGAAGTTTCAGTCGTTGAAGAACGCGCTGTTCTTTGTGGATCCACATGAGATAAACGATTTCACAGAGCTTTGGAAACTACAGTTGAGAGTGGTGCAGGAGGACAGAATCCAGGAAAGCTGTTAGGATTGAGGTCAGGAGATCAGATAGTACGTGTCATCGTCTAGGCTGGTAGACTGTAAGTTAGTGCCCGGACTGTTTTCCCAGTTGGGTTTCTCCTTGATCATTCTTGGTGTAATTTACTGCTTTCGTTATTGTTTATTGATTGATCATATAAACTACGGTATTCAAACTTAGGATTAAAATGACTTTAATCATATAGAAAAGAATTAAAAAGTGACTTGTTGCTATTTAATTCGTAAAATATTTAAATTCCACATAATATACCTATTCGTCCCCCTCTAGGTATTGTTGGAGTCGAATTGCATAAATTTCATAATAAAAGGGTGTTTGAGCCACATTATTTTGGAATAATGTATTCTGGAATAGTAGATTGATGGAGAATGTGTGGTTGAAAAAGAAAGAAAAGTTATTGATGCGATGGAAAATATTATTTTATTGAAAAATATGTGGTTGAAAATGAGTAGAAGAATGAAAATGAAATTTTTAATGTGTACCAAACAGGGGCTAAATAAATAAAAAAGGCTCTCCATCCAACAGGTAGAAGTTAGCTACGTATAAGTTCCACATGAATAACATAATGCTTGTTTTCACTCGGTGTGCTATATCTATAAAAACAAACATAGTAAAACCAATTTCTAAACCTAAAGAACTAATTGAAGGTATAAACTGTCAATCCACATTATCTAATAAACTATTAAACATTTGTTAACTAGTTAAATAGTTCCTAAATTTATTCAAGAGAAGAACTTCGGTACCAAGACCAAAAAGATTGTATTCAATTGGAATTTTAACCAATGTAATCATACATTTCTCAACCATGTCATTAAAAAATAAAATTTAATATTAACATGCTTGATTCTATCATGATACACATGATTTTTAATCAAATGAATTGCATTTTGATCATTTGTATACAACCTAACAATTTCAACAACAAAATAAATTTCTCTTAACAATCCCCTTATCCAAAATCTTTCTTTAATAGTATCACATGCTGCTATGTATTCTTCCTATGGTGAAAATAAAGTCACAATCTTTTATAGTTGAGATTTCCAACTAACACACCCATGTAGACCTTCTTTTATCAAGGTTAACTTTAAAATAGGAGTCATTGTAGACTTTCAAAATAATACTTTCATCACATCTTTTAAACTTTAATTCCAAATCAAGTCAACCCCTCAAGTATCTAAGCGCCCGCATTATAGCAATCTAGTGCATCTCACTTGGAGTTGCCATAAACCCGCTTAAGATACTTATCCCATGTACCAATCATGTCTTCTATAAACCATAAGATATATAATATAACCAATAGTATTAGGATAGAGTATATTACTCATCTTATCAAACTCTTAATCAGTTTTAAATGATTGTTCACTTGAAAGTTTAAAATGATTTACCTAAGGCAGAGAAACGGGATTAGCATTAGAAATATTTTTTTTTCCTAAATTTAATCGCATATAAAAATTTATTTAGAGAAAGAATGCAATTTTCCTCTTTTAATTTTCATTCCTAAAATTCTTTTTGCTTGTCCTATACCTTTCATTTCATTTCAAATTCAAATTTCAATTTTGAATTTATTACATCTATTTTTTTTTCTATCATGACATGCTAACTAGCTATCATCAACATATAAAAGCAAATGAACAGATTTATAACCACCTGTACTTTTATAGAAAATACATGAACCAAACTTACTTTTTCTTAGGTTTTATATAAAAATTAAATTTTTTATGCCATTATTTTGGAACCTGTTTCAAACCATGTAGTGACTCCTTTAACAACCAAATTCTTTCAACTTCAGATTTTAATTGAAAACTTTAGGCTAATTCATAAAGATAATCTCATCTAAATCACCAATTAAGAAAGTTGTTTTAACATCTAACTAATCCAATTCCTAATTAAAATGAGTATTTAAGGTAAGCAAAATTCTTATTGCTGTATATTTTGCTACAGGTGAGTATATTTCATTATTGTTTATTTGATCCCTTTGTGTAAACTCACTTGTTACAAGTCTAGCCTTATACCTTTTAATTTTACTATTAGATTCATTTCTTTAACTCATTTCAGCAAGCCAGAAATCATATTCTTTACAAAATTACTGTTTCTTTATAAGTATTTGATTTTAAGTTAAAGGAATCTAAGTCATAAAATAAAGTAACAAAAACATCACTACTTCTACTTTAGTCAACTGGTAATTAACTAAAGGTAAATTTTCAACTACTTCATCTGACTACACATGATGTGTTTCAGTCAAGATGTTTTCACCTCAAATTGATCATCATCCATAACACTTTCTAGATTTTGAGTTTTTAAAACAATTTATTTATCTGTTCATTATCAAAAATAAAAGCAGCTAAAATAAAAAAAAGGCATTGATTCTTCATGAAAAATACCATTTCTACTTATTTTTACTTTAAAATCTTTTATTTTGTTCTTTCACCCATAATCTATAACCTTTTATTTCTTCACCATAACCTGGAAAAAAAAACATTCTAAGGATTTTGATTCTAGTTTCCTTCAATTTGA
Source organism: Fraxinus platypoda (assembly GCA_903798405.1). Taxonomy (NCBI): domain Eukaryota; kingdom Viridiplantae; phylum Streptophyta; class Magnoliopsida; order Lamiales; family Oleaceae; genus Fraxinus; species Fraxinus platypoda. Next base: position 14,943 of record CAIGRT010220518.1, on the reverse strand, counting down.
TGTGAGTACGCGGCAAAACTAAATATTTTAAGTTTGAAATAGTATGTAGGCTTTCAGACCAAATCTGTTCAGAACTTTTAAAATTAACAGCACAAGTTAGAATTATGTTAATCAAATAAGTTGATGTTTTTAAGGTTCACCCCAAAAACAATTTTGGAAGTCCAGAATTTAGAAGCATGCATCATACTTTTTGTAATGAAGTTTTATTTGTCCTTTATGCCACACTATTCCGTTGAAGTGTGTAAGTACAAGTTCTATATATATCTTAGAATGCCACACTCTTTACAGAGAGATGAAATTTAAGTTTACAAGATTCTAGCCCATTGTTTGTTCTAAGTGCTTTAATATTTCTATTTGTATGATTTTTAATCAAAATCTTCTTTTTTCTTTTGAAAGTATCAGGTTTAGCTTTTAACAAAAAAGTCAATCTTTCTTGAAAAATTATCTACAATTAGTAGATAAAATATGAACCCACTGAGGATATTGAAAGTAGCTGGTCCCCAAAGATCAGATCAGCATTTAAATACTCAAGAACAGAAGTGAATATATGAATCCACTCATTAATAGTATTCTACTTTGTTTTCCTAAAATACATTTTTCATAAAATTTAAGCTGTTTTACTTTATTTTTTCCAAAAAATACTTCTATATTTAAAATTTGAAGCCTCTTATCATTTATATGGCCTTATCTTTTGTACCACACAAGTGATTTATCATATGTTACCCTTATAATTGCAGCACTGTTGCTTACTAAAGGCATAGCCTACACAACGTAGATTTCAATAATCTTAGGTTTAGAAATAATTTCTTGAGAAAAGAAGATTTTACTAAAGCTTTTATGAATCCTCATATCTTATGCATCATCTAATTCTCCTAGAGAAACTAGATTTCTTCGAAGTTCAAGATCACATTTAGCCTTTTTTAATTCTAGAATATGATTATTTTTCGGAGCGTGTTTGAACTCCATTTTTTACTAAAGATACATTTTGAAATAGTAAATTGATGGAAAATGTGTAGTTAAAAAATAAGGAAAGAATTTCGATTTTCATATAATACTATTTTATTGAAAAATGTATGATTGAAAAGAAGTTTAGTGATCCATTCTTTAACATGACACATAAGAAAAGTACAACCAGAATAAAGTACCTATTCATTGGTGTTCCTTCTGGTTGAAGCCTAAAGGCACTAATTTCTGTTCCTAAGGACCATCCAAGGCAAGAGTACCCCTTTGTTGTAGCAACATAGCTCTTATCTTTTGACACCAAAGACTAAAGTCTCCGGTACCATTCCATAAATCTACTTCAAACTTTTGTGAAGAACACAATTCACCAATCAAGGTCAAAAATACAAAATGATGACACACAACAGTGCAGATTAAACTCAGGCTAGATTGATGAAGTACATATACTATAAATTTTATGAGAAAAATGTTTTGTATAAATGAACAGTTTTTCATAAATCATAAAAAATTACAGTTGTATACTCTATATACAAATTCAAGTATAGAAACAATATCAAGAATCAACATAAAATCACAAATTGCCCAATATGAAGGAAAATGCAGATCAAATGAAGTTTAAGGACTCTGAGCCCGTTTGATAAAGTGTCATCTTGGACAAACGAAAAATACCAAAGAAGCTTATTACTTTAATAACGCCACAAAAAATGAATATTATTTTAAATAATGGGATTAGAATGTACCAACTTGAAATCCTAGGTTTCAAGAATTGTAGAGTATACATGAATACCAAGAATGGGACTGAACAAATGTCAAATAGCTAACTGAATCACCAAGAATCAACTGTTGACACAATAAGTCACCAACACTTAGTCAAGAAACTAATTGAATCACCAAAAGTCAGCACAAACTAGAATGAATTCACCAGAATCATTTTGTCATGGTTGGAGCTCAATTTCTATAAAACTCAACCAATAACAAGCAGCTATAAACTGAAGATGCAGAATATAAATTGTAATTACTCAAATTGAAGAACATAAACTGAGACTACTAACAAGGACAACTAATTTTCATCTCATTAATCGATAATTCTATTACAATGGAAATTACAAATAATAGACAATTATAAAAGAGAAAGAGAATCAAGAGATAGACCAGCAGAGAAAGCAGAAACAGAGAAATTCAGAGAAGATAAGGAAGAATAGAAACAACGGAAGAAGAGAAAAATAAGAAACAAGGAAAGAGCCATAGAAGAAGGAGAAGAAGAAACCGAGAAGAAGAGGGCAGAAGTCTGGAGAAGAAGAAGAAAGAAGACTAGAGAAGAAATAGCAAGAAGGAGACGAGGAGGAAGAGGGGAGAACACGGCTGCAAGCCAACAGTTCAATTCATCAATTCACCCCCTAATTCATCGTCCAACTTCAACCAATATGGAACAAAACTGGGCTTTGGGCTAGCCCACCTAATACAAGCTTACTAGATAATAAATAGCCCAATAACAAGAAGTTAGCCATGACATCCCTCCCCCTTAAATTAACCTTGTCCTCAAGGTTCAAAGTCAGGATGTCTTTTTTGTATGTTGTTAGCAGCTGCCTCATTTTCTTCACCACCCTTGGATTAAGCAGGTAGTGCAAGGTGGCATATGCTTGGTTAACATTATCTGTACCACCCTCAACTAGCACTTCTTTAATCAACTTCCGACTTTTTGATTTCTGAATAAAAAGGGATCTATAAAGCCCTATTATGAATGGTTGTTCTCCCCCCTTAAATGGAATATGGTGGTCATGTGACCTAGGAGGAGGTAACCTTGTTGGCTCTTCAAACATCTTCGGAAATCTTTTGATGACCTCTAACACTTGCTCAGACATATCCTCACCCTTCTCCACCTTGAATCGTGCTTGTTGGCAACACCTCTCCCCTGTCTTCTCCTTGGTATGGTATAGTTGTCCAACTATCCCATAAGGATCCTTTCTAAATATTCTTCCCATCTCCTTAATCCCCATTATCTTGGCAGGATATTCAAACATTCCATTCTTCAATTCTATCACTTTACCATTACTCTTGAACTAGACGCACCCTTGTACAAAATCAAATGTAACATGACCCAATTGGCACATCCAATTTACCCCTAACACCATGTCACTTCCAGCCAACTTAAGGGTTCTGAATTTGAACTGAAATTCCCAGTTTTGCATCTCCCTAACCACTGGCTGACATAAGGCGTTACTCTCCAGTTTATCACCATTGGCTACTTTCACTGTCACTTTGCTAGTTTCATCGGTGACATATTTCAGTTCTTTGGCTAACTTTTCCTGAACAAAACTATGGGTACTCCCACTGTCAATGAGTATGGAGACTTTCCTCCATTTGATCAGTCCAGGAACTCTAATGGTTTTGTGTTGCCACCTCCCAATCAATGCCTTCATGGATATCTCCATGATCCCCTCACTTCCTGATTTTCCTTTAAACTCATGGCCTTTGTCTTCATTTGGTCCCAGTTGTTTAATTTTGCTAAATGTCTCAACCACTATTTCCTCAATAGTTTCTGAGAACCTCCTGCAAAGCTCATCAGAAAACAAACTCCAATTTGCTCCAGGGTGATTGGCAATAAATCCATAAGACCATATATAAGCCTTCCCTTCCAAGTACTTCTCAACCATTCCTAGCCTTAGTTCATCAGAAATCTGATGGAGTTGGAAGTAGTTTCTAGCTTCCATCAGCCATTCTCTAGGTCCTTCTCCTTCAAAATAAGGAAAAGCTATTTTGGGTAATTTGGCATTCATCCTAACCTCTCTAGCTCCACTAGTGTTTCCAAAGTGATGGTCACTTCCAATATGACTACCACTGCTAATTTGAGATGGAGTACCATAACCCTCAACTTGTTTCACATTGTGGTTTGCCCTACCCCCATTTATGTGAGCCATCATATACATAGTAGAATCATATTTACTGTTCATTTCTCCCATCAATTGCTCAATCCTGTCATGCTTAGTGCAAATGACTTTCAACTTTTCCTCCCATGATTTTGTAACCATACCCAAATCTAATACTTTTATGTCTAACCTTTTCAGATGATCTTCATTTGATTTGCTACTAGTTTCAGCCATACCCAGATCACGTTGCTGCTCTGACACTATTTGTTATGGTTGGAGCTCAATTTCTATAAAACTCAACCAATAACAAGCAGCTATAAACTGAAGATGGAGAATATAAATTGTAATTACTCAAATTGAAGAACATAAACTGAGACTACTAACAAGGACAACTAATTTTCATCTCATTAATCGATAATTCTATTACAATGCAGGAAATTACAAGTAATAGACAATTATAAAAGAGATAGACCAGCAAAGAAAGCAGAAACAGAGAAATTCAGAGAAGATAAGGAAGAATAGAAACAACAGAAGAAGAGGATGAGAAGAAGAAGAAACAGGGAAAGAACCATAGAAGAAGGAGAAGAAGAAACCGAGAAGAAGATGCAGAAGACTGGAGAAGAAGAAGAAGAAGAAGAAGAAGAAAGAAGAAGACTAGAGAAGAAACATCAAGAAGGAGACGTAGAGGAAGAGGGGAGAACACAGCTGCAAGCCAACAGTTCAATTCATCAATTCACCCCCCAATTCATCATCCAACTTCAACCTATATGGAACAAAACTGGGCTTTGGGCTAGCCTACCTAATACAAGCCCACTAGATAATAAATGGTACAATAACAAGAAGTTAGCCATGACACATTCAAAAATCGAACGAGTTATCACAACTCAGCAAAGAAAATGAATGAGTCACCAAGAATCGCTGAGTCAAGAATGAATTACCACAACTCAACCAGAAATAGAAGTAGATCACTATGAATCATAAGAGTCAAGAACGAGTCACCAAGAATCACCGAGTCAAGAATGAGTTACCACAACTTAGCCAGAAATAGGACGACTCACTAAGAATCACGAGAAACTAGAACAAGTTCACTAAAAATCGATCAGAGGGAGTCACCAAACAACTTTAAAAAAACCAATCAAAAGTTGAATCGAAGATAGATCAAGACACATAGACTTTGAAAATAAGTTAGTTTCTACAAATAAATTTAGATCAAGATGTTCAAAGATTTTTCAAAACAAAACAACTAAGGTTTCAATTTCAAAACCAGAAACCATATTGAAATTAGGGTTTTTGGCTCTAATACCACTTTTTAGTCCCAAATCAACGTTTTAACTCAGAAGTCAGAAGTTTAAAACAAAACTTGCAAAAAATTAAAGAATCAACACAACGATTTTTACCCACTAACAGGTCTCGATGTTCACGTTCTTCTAAACCATACTCACCCACTGAGCATCTACAAAGCATATCAAGAATAATTCAATACAAATGTTTAAAGAAATTCTCAGATTTCTTCAACTTCTCGCTAGCCTCGCAAAATTTTCAAACTAGTGTTCACTACAATAAACAAAAACCCTCCTCTTAGTTTATACTAAGTGTACATTAAAATTAACCAAAGATTTTACCTAGAAGAATCATAAGAAAAATTGGAGAGAAACCAAAAGTTGTGCACACACCAATTCGTGAAATTTAGGGTTATGGTCCTTCAAAAAAGAGATCCAAAAGCCCTTCATCCAACAGCTAGAAGTCAGCCACGTGTAAGGTCTAGATGAGTTCTTGCATAATGCTAATGCCCTGTTTGATTGCAACGAATTTCATGGAAAATGTCACATTCGAAAAAAATGAATTTCACTTTGGTCGTTTGATTGCAACGTAGAAATGGAAATCGAATTTCAAGGTACAACCATCTTAAGATGCATTTTCTTTGTTTTTATGCAAAACGAATTTCTATGGGTTTGGTGGATTTTTAATTTCCAACTAACATGGAATTGAAATTTCTTTCCACATTTGCGTATCAAACGGACCCTAAAAGTTTCCACCTTTTTATTCAAATTTAATCGATGGTCAAAAGTAAGGTATATTTAACACATAACATCACGAAGCTGGAAATCCTATCAAAGGGCATTGAAAACCACACCGCTCTTCAATGTTTTTCCATTTTTAATTGTCCAATGTTTGTAGGGTTTGCCTATGGAATACCAACTTGAAAAGCTTTCCTGGCTTCATATCGGAGACTGCCAAATTCTAGAAATTTGGTCTATCATCTTGATCCATGTCCATGAATTCCATCAACGAACTTATTAAAATTTTCTCATATCACACAATGAGAACATTAATGTGACCGATAGTAAACCGACAACATAATTATTTATAAAGACATGCCCAAGTTCCAGTATTGTTTCATTCTTTCATATATGTCTCAATATCATTAAAATGATTAGGGTAAAAAAGACTGTTGGTCACTCAAATTTAATTATAGTCTCCTTTTTTCACACTAACTTTATTTTGGTTCAATTTAATCACTAAAAATTCTCTTTGTTGTTTTGGTTTAGTGGTCCCCTTGCCGTCAATCCAAAAAACAAACGGTTCCAGCTACATGGCAAACGAAATGTATGACGCATCCATGAATTTGTTGACTTGGACAGCCACGTGCAAAAGAAAAAGGAAAAAGGCAAAAACAAAAAAAAAAAAAGGGAAAAAGGAAAAATTGAAATTGGAAATCTTTCCATTGAAATTTGACAAATTTCAATTCTAAGGCACTAATTCCAGCTAATGGAGAGTAATACTGGTAGTTCTTGATTGTTACTCCATATCAATAGATGTGCTTCTATTCCACAACATAAATTAACATAAAATGTTGATGGAAATTGTTGGTGAAACAACAATTAGGCCATGTTTAATCAGTGGCGGAGCCACATACAGTCCAGGATGGGCACAGGCCCATCCTGAACTTCTAGAATTTTTTTTTTTTTTTTTTTTCAGCTTTTGGGCTCTTTTTTCTTGCTGATTTTCTTTCTGGTTTTATTCCTGTTTCTTCTGCCTTTTAATCCGTTGTGCTTCTAGTTCTNTTTTTTTCAGCTTTTGGGCTCTTTTTTCTTGCTGATTTTCTTGCTGGTTTTATTCCTGTTTCTTCTGCCTTTTAATCCGTTGTGCTTCTAGTTCTAAAGCTGGTGAATAAATAATATAAACTCTTATAATGCATAAAAGGGATAAAATCTATACAAAAAAATCCACACAGTGATTGGAGTACAAAAAAATATATTTTTATCATCACTAAATTCATGACCAAAAATTCAGAGTTCGGGGTCGACTAAACTGTGCCCACCCTGAACCAATTTTCTGGCTCCGCCCCTGTTTTAATAGCTCTTTCTTTTTCATGGAAGATGGAAAGTAAAATCAATTTCCACATTTTTGCATGTTTGATTGACTAAATTTTTCATAGAATTGGTTTTCCACATTTTCTTGATTTTTGAGGAAAAACTTTTCCCATGGGTTTGGTGGGAAAAACTTTTCTAGGCAACTTTTTTTATATATATTTTTAAATTTTTCTGGTGATGGAAACAAATTTTATTCTCAATTGTAACAAATCTTATCCTTTTAATGGATAATTTCCATGGAAAACAAAGCTAAACGAACACCAAAAGATTCAAAATTTCAATATTTTTCAGGTGAAAAATTATACAAATCAAACACAATTATGACAATTCTCAGTAAAACAAATTCTAGGTAATTCAATCCCTGAAATTCGTTTTTTTTCCACCCAAATTTCATTCTTGCAATCAAAAGGACCCTTAAAGTTTGGACTTTGAAATCTAGCTGCTACTGCTTCCGTCCCATAAAGATAGTAATGTTTTCATTTTTCGTATGTTACAAATTATAGTCTTGTTTCTTTTTTTAGAGTGTGATTAATATATTAATTTTCTAAGATGTCCCTATTTAATGTGTTTTGTTCTCACAAATATAAAATACTCTATTATTCAATTGAATAGTTGGAACAAGAAATTAAAAACAAAAAAAAAAAAAATTTCATCTTCCCTAACATTTATTCATTTGTATTTGGAGTATAAAAAAAGACACACTATCATATTAGATGACTTTGGAGTGTTAATTACCTTGATTTTTGTATTAAACAATGACTAATACCAAGAATAGTTTAATTACTTTAAATATTTCATGCATAATTTAACTATCTTGAATATTGATTGCATTAATAGGGGTATATTAATTGAAAAATTGATAGTAAAATTTATTATATCAACTATATTAATTTAATTTTCTTAATTTGTGCGAAAAGAGAAATAGAACTATCTTTATGGAAAGGAGTAAGTATTATTTTCTCCTTTCCTTTCAAGCTGCCTTTACATTTTATAAGAAATGTACTAATCTTTATCATGATCAAAACAATCCTTGGCGTTCTCTACTTTGTGAAATGTGAAGAAGAGCTCAAAATAGCGGTTATATATCCTATGGTTTTGCAAACTACTTAGTCAATTCCACCCACGTTTGTTGTATGTGAGTATGAATGCACCAAATAAAGTTTATATGCCACATGAATTCCCTTTTTATTGTTTGATTAGATATTGAGCCTCGAGAAAGATTATTAGTGTTGAATCAAGAAAATTTATCTTGCAAGCTCGAGCCCCGTTTGGCAAAGTTTAAAAGTATGCGATAGTAGCAAAAACATAGAAAACTTGTAGAAAGGAGGAGCGATCCATCCCCTTCCAAGTTCATGGAAATCGTTATTAAAATGCACGTAAGTATTTAAATCATGACTTCTAAGCCAACAAACACATCACATATAATATAATGAATAATACTTGAATGTGTAACAGAATTAGTTATAAGCCTGCCAGTAAATAGTCGCTATCTCTTATTTTCTATATTGACCTAATAGTCCAGAAAGTCTTCAAGGAAATCTATAAATACTTTCTCCTAAAAAGAGAATGGCTTGAAAATTCAAATATTTCCCTCTCAAGTAGGCATTTTTCCTTTTACTCATGTTTGAGCATCAAAATAAAAAAAAAATCTAGGAAGAGAAAACGCTTACTATATTCTTCAGGACACTGGAGCATAATCACTGAAGGGTGATGGTCATTTGGTTAAAGCCTACGATTACCGCGAATAAAGAAAAACACTTCCCTTCCAATTATGCACATTATAGGAAGTAATTACAAGTTTTGAAGAAGACATAGGAGAGCGAAAGAGAAGATAGTAATAGCCCTCCTGTGGGTTCGCTTTGTTTCCCGCCTTCACGTGATGATAAATAGATTGAAATACATCAGATGGAAGCTCTCCCTCTAAACTAGCAGTATTCTATAACAAAAAAGATCCAACATATGTGCCCATCCATTTGGGATAAGCTGATTATGAGCAATATTGAAAGAAGAAAGAATATCACAAAAGAAATAATGAAAGGGGACTCTAAGCCCCATATCCATCGAATCCTTAAGAAAAACTATACAATCATGAGGAGGGCAATCTGCACTTTGAAATTTCCCAGGACATAGCAATTCTATCTCAGGGATATTAAAGCGATCTTGAATTCATACAAATCTTTCTCAGTAATACTGGTAAATGTTTTCCAGGCTTCAACAACCTTTTTGTCGCTAACATTAAAGCCATCTGAATCACTCAAAATTCGTGAACCTCATCAATCCTAAGTTGAGAACTAACCTCCCGATTTAAGAAGCTCTAGGTTAGCCCCGAAACTGGGTGGATTAGTCATAGAATGAAGCAACGCCTCAGTACGCAGAAATTCCTCAGACGAGGAAGGCACTTTATGGGAGATATCCTCAAGTCTAGAGCTTTCTAGCTTAGAGTCATGTGGTATATTTTGGGAGCCGCTCTAGGAAGACATTGTAACAAAAATTGATCACAAAAGCAAGATGAAAGTAGAATGCATATCTAAGAAAAGTTTAAGGAAAGATACAAGAAGACGAAAGATAGAATCATAAAAGAGGGGATAGATAGCATAGTAAGCGAAAAGCAATGAAGAAGAAGTAAGAAAGGAACCGCAAGGATGAATAATATATTTATAGGTTCCAACAGAAAGCATGAGCCATCAGGCTATGTACTCAAATAAATCGCAACCGTTCATATTATCCAGGCAATTGTGGCCAATGAATATTAAGGGGCGCCTGATTAAGAATTCAAAAGGAATGGACACGATTGTACGTATCTGACACGCGTATTAAATACATGCATGCTACTAACCTGGGAAGGCTAAAAAAGGCCTATAGTCGCAAGAAAAAATTGGTACAATCGTAACACATCCCCTTAAGATAGCCCACGTTAGCCACAACAAATAAAGAGAAATATGTGTCAATAATGTTATCTATAGGTTCGCAATTAAAAAGGACTCAAAAAGTCCTAGATTTAATATGAATAATAAAATTTGACTTCAAGCACTATTTGTTGAATCAATGAATCAATTATGCGAGACAATTTCCCACCTGCAAACAAGAAGTGATATGGGAGGGAAATAAAAAACATTGAAGACTCACTCAGAGTATAGGCAAGTCATTCCCTTTCCAGGCTGGCTAAAAACTGTTACTACGACATACATAGGCAAGTATTTAAAGCATGACTTCACACGTAAGCTAAATGAATAAAACAAGATTCTAAAATAGAATTAGTTATAAAATAGCCAATGAAAGGCTGCCTCCTGTCAATTTTCCTAAATGATGTAATTGCCCCGAAGACAAGAAAGAAATATATAAATATTCCCACGTAAGAGAAGAAAACCATGTAAACTTAAATATCTTCCTCCCAAATAGTCATTTCTCTTCTTGCTTTGGTTAGAGCATCAGAACCAGTGAGTTCAGGATGCAAAAATGCTGGATAGGTAACTGGAATTTGTTGATCTGATTTCTATCGTTTACATATTTATCATATATGCATAAAATTTGAAACTCTAAAAGGAATAGCTAGTGTCAAGGATAACCAGGCGACTGCGTGTGAATGCTTTCTTAATGCCTTGAGAAAAGCACTCCCAAGGGCTCAAGTAGTTAATATGACACTAATGGTAGAAAACAAGAACGATGAACTTTAAAATCCTTGTTTAGGAAAACAAGTATCCGATACTGTGAATGATAGGTTGAAATGTACATTTCAGTAAGGATAAGTTATCAAGTACTAGGGAAAGCATAAATGTTAGAATAGATAAGCCAAGGCTGGACTAAAAAAAGGTCACAGTAATGAAAACTCAGATGAAAACACAAGAAGAATGAAAGACGAGCCTCTTTTCGCCTATAGCGAAATTCTAATTGAAGGCGAGACTTATTTTGCCAAGGAAATTCAGGGAATAAATTCTACCCCACAAAGGTCAGCAACGGAGGGTGAGTCCATTTCCCCCCGCATTGAAGTATGATGTCATGGTAGTGATCCTTTTTATTTTTCGTTGCAACAATATTAAATGACATGTCATATTTTTGCAAGTTATATTCTTAACACACGAAGTTGATTAAATACACTTGTACAAATCATTATTAAATACCAAACAAATAAAGTAATGCAAGCCTCAATAAATATAAAAAATAATTCTATCAAACGCATAAGAATTAATAAAGTATCTTTACAATCAACAAAACAAGACAAATAAAAATTATTCCTCCATATTAACAAGAGGCAGGAGGTTCCCAAAAGATATATCCTGGTTAACTTGAATATTATCCTCAAAGGGAAACACTCGCTACAAGAGGAGGAGGAGAAGTGAGTGTAGAAGTGTCACTTCACTTGGAGGAATCACCTACAAACTCATAGGCAGGGGAGGCTTGATGGGAATGAATGGGGTATTAAGAGCCTTAGAGGCCAATAGAAGATCCTCTAGAGATAAGGTATCCTCAACATTGTTAAAGGGTAGAATGGTAGTTTTATTTACTTGATTAGGGTAGTTTAGTCTTTTTGCCATTTTGCTATTTATTCCTTTGTAACCTCATTTTCTAACACACCGATTAAACTCATTTTAGTTTGTAACCCTAGCTTCCATTACTTTATTCTTCATCTTGCTATCACAATTTCCATATGGTATTAGAGCCTTGAGTCTCGGAGGAATAAGATGAGGGCGTACCGTCACTTTTCTTCCTCGTCGTCGGACTCCTGTTCATGGGTGATTTCTTCAGACTTGGATTCGGCAATCGTTGTTCTCCTCTTTCATTTTGAGTTCTTGAGCTCCTAGCTTCTGATTTTCTGGGGTTGTGCCACCTGTGAGGAGGTGATAATTTTATGTTCCATGTTTTCTATGGTATGATTTAACTTGGAATGGTTTTCGGTTGGCTATAATTTTGAGGTGTACCTTAAATTTGTGGAAGCTCTTAATGTCCTCAACCTTGTTCTGTTGTCTGATTGAACTTTTTGGAGGTGGAGGTTCCTGGTAAAACACTGGTAAAAGCTCGATATTTTTGATAGCATTGTGTTGTTTGTTCGTTGAATCCTTTGTGATGGCGGGTGTAAGGGATGATTCGCTTCAGTCGATTACTGTGAGACTAGATGGAAAAAATTATTCATATTGGAGTGTTGTGATGAAAATTTTTTTGAAAGGAAAATCATTGTGGGATTGTGTAACTGTTATTGAGACCAAACATTAGCTTGATGAAAATGATAAGTTTGTAGAAATGCTTCATACTTGGGACATGAACAATGCTAAAATTACGACTTGGATATCTAATTATGTTGAAGACTCTATTGGTAGACAATTAGGAAAATATGAGATAGATAGGGAAATTTGGGACTATTTAGCAAGGTTGTTCACACATTCTAATTTTGCAATGGAATACCAATTGGAAGTAAATATTCGAGCAATAGAGCAGAAAAATATGAGTGTTCAAGAATTTTATTCTGCCATGACCAACCTTTAGGATCAGCTGACTCTTACAGAGGATGATGAACTTCGAGCTTATAAACCATATATTAAGAGCAGAGAGCGATGGTGTTTGGTTCAGTTTTTTATGGCTCTCCATGATGATTTTGAAGGACTCCGTGGGTCAATTTTGCATCGTAATCCACTTCCTTCCGTTGATTCTGTTGTTAGTGAACTTTTACCAGAGGAAATATATTTGAAGTCTCATAAAGAAAAAAATTCGCTATCTACATCCGCTGCTTCAGTTTTGGCAGTCCCTTCTCGACCACTCACACTAAATCAGACGAGGTCTTATTTGAGAGTTTCTAGTGATAAGTGTAGCTTTTGCAAGTAGAAGGGACATTGGAAGGCTCAGTGTACTAAGTTATTGAATAAACAACAACCTCCAAAGAGTCAACAACAGTCCTCACAACAGTGGCAATATCAGTCTTCTAGAAATTTGGGAGGTCAATCACCACATCTATCTTATAGGTCCAGTACAAATACAGCAGTAGTTGTACCTCTTTTTGACTCATTTGGTACTAATACTTCGGAACCTTTTGGTTCTACTTTATCTGATCTCACTGAACAGCTTCAGAAGTTCCTTGCCACACAGCCACATTCGTTGTCTGCATTTTCACATGTATAAACTTGTCCTAAAATCCTTCAAGTACAACCTCCTCTATCGGGTGCGTCTAATCATATGTCACCGACTTGACATCCTTTGTTTCTTTGTGTCCTTCTAAGTCATCTGTATCTATCATGACCAGTGATGGCACTCCAATGCCCTTGACAGGTGTCGGTTTTGTTAGCATACAAAATTTATCACTTTCAAATGTTTATTGCGTTCCTGCCCTTTCTGTGAATCTTGTCTCTGTTGGCCAATTATGTGATGCTGGATGCTTAGTTCAGTTTTCTTCTACTGTTTGTCATGTACAGGATCCTCGCTCTCAGAAGCGATTGGGATAGGCTGTAGACACGTGAGATTATATGTTTTGGACAATCTGAAAGGACCAGATGTTGCTACCACTGGTGTTGATTTATCATCCTTTTGTTTAAGTCCTTCTTCTTCTAGGTTTTATTTATGGCATTCTCATCTTGGTCATGTTTCTAGTAGTCGTTTGAGATATTTAGTTTCCAAGGAGTTTTGGGAAACTTACAGACTCATGATATTTTCTGATTGTAGTAGTTGTAAACTTGCCAAAGTTTCTGCTTTACCTTTCAATCGAAGTACTTCTTCTTCTATTGCGCCATTTGATATTATACATTCTGATGTGTGGGGACCTTTTTCTATTACGACAAATGGAAGGTCAAGATATTATGTTTCTTTTATTGATGATTATAGTCGTTATTGTTGGGTTTATCTTATGAAACGTCATTCTGATTTTTTGTCCATCTATAAATCTTTTAGACCACTTGTCAAAACTTAACATTCGGCTGTAATTAAGTGTTTCAGATGTGACGTAGATGGAGAGTATATTTCTACTGAATTCTCTGAATTACTTGCCTCTGAGGGCTCTCTGTATCAAACCTCTTGACTGATACCCCACAACAAAATGGTGTCGCTGAAAGGAAACATAGGCATCTAGTTGAAACTGCTCGTTCTCTCTTGTTATCTGCCAAAGTTCCTAGAGACTTCTGGGGTGAAGCCATCCTTACTGTTGTCTATTTAATCAATAGAGTTCCATCGTCTCACACTTCCGGTTTGTCACCCTTTGAAACGTTATATGGACATCCTCCTGATTATTCTTTTTTGAAACTGTTTGGTTGTACATGTCTTGTTCTTCATCCTAAAGTAGAGCATACCAAGTTAACTTCACGCTCTGTTATTTGTGTGTTTTTAGGTTATGGCGAGGGAAAAAAAGGTTATCGTTGTTTTGATCCTATTAGTCAAAAATTGTATGCCTCTCCTCATGTTGTGTTCCTTGAGCATATTCCATTCTTTTCTATTCCTGATCACTCTCATAACATGACTAAGTCTGAACTCATTTGCATTGATCCACTCTCTGATAGTACAGATAGTCCACACTCTCATACCCCATGCATTATAGATACTCAATGTACTATAGGTACAAATGCAATGGATCAAGATGTAACGACCTAGGTCTCTATACCCAAACCGTTAGCTTGCGTACTGTCCGCTTTGGGAGAGCCTAGGCCCATCTTACCCCTCGTGAATTCTTGACGCGTCCCCCAAGATTCGAACTTGCTCAATTGGTACCACGTTTCAACTTAAGTCTCCCATATGATGGAGGTCTAGGGTTCGAATCCTGGGGGACGCGT
>CAIGRT010220506.1:0-39371 GCA_903798405.1 Fraxinus platypoda | reverse complement strand
GGGATACTCACTTGTCTTTAATGGAGTTTGCATACAAGAACAGTTACCACTCCAGTATAGCAATGGCGCCATTTGAAGCTTTGTATGGTAGAAAGTGTAGAACGCCAGTATTACAAATTCTTTAAAAAAATAAACCTGAAAATTTTTGTTCTAAAAAAATTTACGATCTTCCAATCAATTCAAAATTTGCAAGTGTTCAATTAGAGATTTCTCATAAATGAACTGTTAGATCTTTATCTTAATCGTTGGAGTTGGATTTGAGTTGTTAACCTAATGTCCAAATTTCACGACAATCGGACCACAGGTTTATGAGATATTAACGTTTAATCACTGTTGCGGGCTATCCAAATTCTGAGAATTTTCTACATTGTTGATTTGAAATTTTCTCTATTTTTTGTGAGCTCCTTTGTGTTGATAACGTATTATAAAACTAAAGGAACAAGGAAAGAAATATAAGAGTAGAATAAAGAGAAAATCAAAACTCAAGTTTGTATTTTAATAAGAACCAGAACTCCATATTTATAATTCAAAATGAGAATTAGAATCAGAGTAGAATAAACTCTTTTAGAGTATGTATGATTTATCTAAGTATTTTGATAAAATCAAAGAATCATCGATAATTATACTACAATTTTAATACACATTTGAAATTTTTAGAATTTTGTCTCATAGAAATGGAGTCCAATATTGCCCACAAGTTAGTACAACCCAAGAGTCTTCGATTTAGATTAGCTTCCATTCATGAAGTCGTCATGAAGCATGTGTCCCATAATGACATGTCAACACCACAAATGCCTCTGTTTCTTCAAAATTTTGCATTTCGATTGACATCTCGAACCTTGATTTAAAAAAATTAGGGAAAATCAATTTTGAAAGTTGAGTATTTAGAAATAATAGAAGTGAGTAAATTGAACGGATCAAAAATTGCTCCATGACTACGATTGATGCATAAATGGCACACATCAAGAGTAAATACATGAAGTCTTTTGTTAATTTTTCTAACTCAGAATTTTCAGTTACTAAAGTGAGAAAATACTTTGATGATTAACTTAAAAATTATTTTTTTTCCCTTTTTTCTTTTCCACTTGAAAATGCTCAGTCAGTCAATAGAAAATGGCTTCAGATGATCCAATTGTCGTTTACACAAAACCACGAAACACTTGCATTAAGTATAATCAGATACTTAGATAAGGATAAATCTGTAACAGAGCAATTCCAGCTCATCAAGATAGGCGGCAGCTCATTACAACTCATCAAGGAAGGTAGCTCACCATTGAAAGCATGCAAACAATGTCACTGGAGCCAGCTATCAGTTAAATAGTTAGATTAGCTAATTCATTTCACGTGTTCACATTGTATTGGTTTGTACAGCTGAATTAGTTAGAGTTAATTAGTTTGTTGATTTCATTTTCTCTATTTATATACAACTCTTGTAATGCACTGTGTAATTTTTCTCTCTGAGGCAATACAATTGAATTCTTTCTTGCTTCAATCCTTCAATATGGTATCAAAGCAATGTGTGCTTCTATCTTCTGATTATTTACAATTCAATTGAATTTATGTTCTCTTGTGATCAAATTCCTTTTGGCAAGTTATGGCATCAACAGTGAATACCCCAATCGAGAACAATTCCACATCATTGAGCAATTCCGCCATTGATGATGAATCTAGTCCTTACTACATTTATCATTCAAACAACCTGGGGCTTGTGCTTGTATCACAACCTCTTACTGGTGACAATTATGTTTCATGGAGTTGAGCCATGGTGATTGCTCTATCTGTGAAAAACAAACTTAGTTTTATTGGTGGATCATTGTCCGGACCTGAAGAAAATGGTGATCAGCTTAATCATTGGATTCGTAGTAACAATAAGGTAATCTCATGGATTCTCAACTAAGTATCTAAGGAAATCTTAGCAAGTGTCATTTATTCTGAATCGGCACATGATATATGGATTGATTTGAAGGAAAGGTTTCGGCAGAGGAATGGGCTTCACATATCAATTGAAACACGAGCTGATGAATCTAATTCAGGGTCAGTCATCTGTTGGTATCTATTTCACCAAATTAAAAACAATTTGGGAAGAACTCGACAATTATAGACTAATATGGTCTTTTGGAAAGTGTGTTTGTGGTGGTAATAAGAAGATTTTAGAGCATTACCAGACAGAGTATGTTATGTCATTTTTAATGGGGTTGAATGATACATTTGCTCAAGTCAGGGGGCGGTTGTTGCTTATGGACCCCATACCTCCCATCAACAAGGTATTTTCCTTTGTTTCTCAAGAAGAACATTAAAGAAATATAAGCATTTCCAGTAACTCTAATGCTGGAGATTCTATGGCATTTTATGCTAAATCTGATCCTAAGAAAGGCAGCTCAGGGCAGACATATAACAAGTTTCAAATGAAGGAAAGACACGTGTACTTACTGTGGACAGGAAAGTCATGCAGTGGACAAATGTTACAAATTACACGGATATCGTCCTGGTTATAAGATGAGGCAGAAATCTGGTTTCACTGATCATTCAAGAACCGTAAGCAATCAGTCAAGGCATGTTGTTGCTAATCAGGTTGTTTCTGAATCTAATTCAGAGCAAGTACAGAGTAATGCAGGAGATTTCATGCAATCTTTGAACTCTAATCAATACCACCAATTAATGAATATGTTGAGCAATTATTTAGCTTCTGCAAAGGTTAACACAGGGACTTTTGAACACTCTAATCAGGTGTCAGGTACTTGCTTCTCTATTGCTCTTAATCCATGGATAAATTCGCATAAGCATTGGGTGGTTGATTCTGGGGCAACCAGCCATATATGCTTCAGTCAATCAGCTTTCTGTACTATGAAACATGTTAAGAATGCTTGTGTTACTTTGTCAAATCATAAGAGAATTCCTATAAACTTCATTGGGACTTGAAATGTGGCCATAATCTGATGCTTAAAGATGTGTTATATGTACTACAATTTAAATTCAACCTAATGTTAGTTAGCTCATTAACCAAGGATCCTTGCATTGATGTTAGATTTACTAACACGTGTTATCCAGGATATGCACAACCAGAAAATGATTGGCAAGGGTAAAAGAATTGCTGGTTTATACATAATGAATGATTCATCATCTGATTCAGCACAGGGTAATAGAAGTAACATTTTGGTTGATGATGTTTGTGTTTCTATTTCATCAGCTGTAAATAAAGTGAATGCTCATACATGGCATCACAGTTAAGGCCATTTATCTTTTCAGAAGTTAGCCTTGTCCATTAGCAAAACAGAGAAGACTTTCTTTTATCTCAAATAATCACTTATATGTCAATGCTTTTGACTTGATACACTGTGACACCTGAGGACCTTATCATGTTCCTTCTCACTCTGGATACAAGTATTTTCTTACTTTGGTAGATGATTGCACGCGATTCACATGAGTATATCTTATGAAACATAAATCAGAGGTCAGCTACATCATTTCCAGATTATTTAAGATGATTGAGACTCAATTTCAAAGGGTTATAAAGAAGTTCAGATCAGATAATGCACCAGAGTTAAAGTTTACTGATTTCTTTCATTGTAAATGAGTCATTCATCAGTTTACTTATGTTGAAAGGCCTAAACAAAATTCAGTGGTCGAGAGAAAATATCAGCATTTGCTTAACATTGCTAGAGCATTGTACTTTCAGGCACAAGTTCCTATTTAGTTTTGCAGTGAATGTGTATTAACTACAACTTTTCTTATTAATAGAACTCCATCTTCCATTTTACAAAATAAAAGTCCATTCTCTCTCCTATATAACACTCATGTAGATTACAGTCAACTCAAAGTGTTTGGAAGTCTATGTTTTGCATCCACTCTGCCATCCAGTCGAACAAATTTTACTCCGAGAGCTAGAGAATGTGTCTTTGTAGCGTACCCTCCAGGAATAAAGGGATATAAATTGTATGATATCATATCCAAGACTTTGTTTATCTCCAGAGATGTGGTTTTCCACGAACATATATTTCCATTCCAGCATATTCCTCATCATTCTGATATTGTGGATCCTTTTCGTGATCTTGTGTTACCTATTTCTACTTCAGAAATCCATCATTCCAATTACAATATACCTACTTCTACTTTACAATCTAGAATCCATGATGTGAATATTGAAGTTGATAATGGTACAGATGAATTGCAGCAGAACTCATCTCTCATCACTAATCATTCTTACATACCAGATGCTCCAAAAAGATCATCTCGATTCAGCAGACCTCCTTCCTATCTTAGAGGTTTCCATTGTAATCTCCTAACTAACAGTCAACGGTCCTATGATTCTTTACCATATCCATTATCCAAATACATCTCTTACAAGTCCTTTTCTCCTTTTCACGATCATTATCTTCTAAATGTATCATCAAACTTTGAACTTAAATACTATCATCAAGCTATTAAATATGATCATTGGAAGGATGCTTTGGCGGCTGAATTAAATACCATGGAGATGACTAATACCTCGTCCATTACCAAACTACCTGATGGGAAACATTCTATAGGCTGCAGATGGATTTATAAAATAAAGTATAAATCAGATGGCAGCATAGAAAGATACAAAGCACGCTGGTAGCTAAGGGATATACTCAGTAAGAGGGATTGGATTTCAATGAGACATTTTCACATGTTGCAAAACTTGTTACAGTCAAAGCTCTTCTAGCTATAGTTGCCATTAATAATTGGCATATCACACAACTTGATGTTAACAACGCTTTTCTCAATGGAGATTTGTTCGAAGAAATATATATGGATTTACCCTTGGGATATAGAGAATATACTGGTTCTAAAATTCAGAGGGAGAATCTGGTTTGTAGACTTCACAAGTCCATTTATGGCCTTAAGCAAGCATCAAGGCAATGGTTTTCAAAATTCTCCAATGCTTTTATTAATCACGGTTTTAAGCAGTCAAAATTAGATTATTCATTGTTTACCAAAGGTGTTGGTAGCACGTTTATTACTCTCTTAGTCTATGTAGATGACATCCTCATCACTGGATCTAATCAGCATGAAATCATCTCACTCAAAGGCTTCCTACATAGTTAGTTTAAGCTGAAAGATCTTGACAAGTTAAAGTATTTTCTTGGGCTAGAAATAGCAAGGTCACAAAAAAGGATCTTTATGTCTCAACGGCAGTATACTCTGCAATTACTTGAGGATATTGAATTCTTGGCATGTAAACCAGCTGCATTACCTATGGATCCTAATCTAAAGCTCAGTTCATTTGAAGGAGAACTAATTGTTGATGCATCCATGTACATGAGACTAATTGGTCGCCTCCTTTACCTCGCTATTTCCAGACCTGATATCACATTTGTTGTTCACAAATTACGCCAATTTGTGTTACAGCCTAGGCAGCCATATTTAGACGCGGCTTATCATCTTTTGCAGTATATCAAGGTAAGTCAAGGGCAAGGAATTTTATTTTCTTCACAATCTACATTTTAGTTGAGAGCATTTGCAAATGCGGATTGGGGATCTTGCCTTGATACAAGTCTGTCACCGATTTTTGTAATTTTCTTGGAGATTCTCTAATTTCTTGGAAAGCTAAGAAACAAACTACAATATCCAGATCTTCAGCTGAACTTGAATATCGTGCATTAGCATCTACTACCAGTGAACTAGTTTGGCTCACTCAATTGCTTCATGATTTTTAAATTTTCAACAAAGACCCTGCATTAATATTTTGTGACAATCAAGCGGCAATTTACATTGTTTCAAATCCTATCCTTCATGAACGTACTAAGCACATAAAGATTGATTGTCATTTTGTTCGAGATAAGGTGGCTGATAGTTTTGTCAAGTTGTTACCAGTTCGGTCCCATCATCAATTAGCTGATATCTTCACAAAAGCTATACATGCCTCTCTATTGTTTTCTCTATTATCCAAGATGGGCGTCATCAACCCGCGCACTCCATCTTGAGGGGGAGAAACAGAGCAACTCTAGCTCTTCAAGATAGGCAGCGGCTCATTACAGCTCATCAAGGAAGACAGCTCACCATTGAAAGCATGCAAACAATGCCACTGGAGCCAGCTATCTGTTAGATAGTTAAATTAGTTAATTCATTACACGTGTTCACATTGTATTGGTTTGGACAGCTGAATTAGTTAGAATAGATTTCATTTTCATTCCAGCTTATCAAGATAGGCGACAGCTCATCGAGGAAGGCAGCTCACCATTGAAAGCATGCAAACAATGTCATTAGAGTCAGCTATCAGTTAGATAGTTAAATTAGCTAATTCATTACATGTATTCACATTGTATTGGTTTGTACAGCTGAATTAGTTAGAGTTGATTTCATTTTCATTCCAACTTATCAAGATAGGCGGCAGCTCATTACAACTCATCGAGGAAGGCAGCTCACCATTGAAAGCATGCAAACAATGTCATTGGAGCCCATTAGATAGTTAACTTAGCTAATTTATTACACGTGTTCACATTGTATTGGTTTGTACAGCTGAATTAGTTAGAGTTGATTTCATTTTCATTCCAGCTTATCAAGATAGGCAACAGCTCATTGAGAAAGGCAGTTCACCGTTGAAAGCATGCAAACAATGTCACTGGAGCGAGGCTATCAGTTAAATAGTTAAATTAGCTAATTCATTACACGTGTTCACGTTATATTGGTTTGTACAGCTGAATTAGTTAGAGTTGATTTCATTTTCATTCCAACTTATCAAGATAGGTAACAACTCATTACAGCTCATCGAGAATGGCAGTTCACCATTGAAAGCATGCAAACAATGTCACGAGGCTATCAGTTAAATAGTAAAATTAGCTAATTCATTACACGTGTTCAGCATGCAAACAATGTCACTGGAGCGGGGCTATCAGTTAAATAGTTAAATTAGCTAATTCATTATACGTGTTCATGTTATATTGGTTTGTACAGCTGAATTAGTTAGAGTTGATTTCATTTTCATTCCAGCTTATCAAGATAGGCAACAGCTCATTACAGCTTATCGAGAATGGTAGTTCACCATTGAAAGCATGCAAACAATATCACGGGGCTATCGGTTAAATAGTTAAATTAGCTAATTCAGGTGTTCATGTTATATTGGTTTGTACAGCTGAATTAGTTTTGATTTCATTTTCTCTATTTATATACAATTCTTGTAATGCCTTTGAGGCCATACAATTGAATTTTTTCTTGCTTCAATCCTTCAATAATCTGTTCTGCTCCAACAAGCAATAATGGATGCCTTGGAAATCTCGATGCCTATACTCGCTTAAAAAGCTTATACACACTGTGATCAAGTGAATTGTAGAGAGGTAATTCACGTTCTTAGTTTCTAATTCTTTTGGGCTTCTCGTTTATCTAACAATTCATGCCTTACTTCTTGAATTATTTCCTCCGATGTTCTCTTCTGTTTTCATTTTTTTTTTCTGAAAAATTTGTGTACCCATTTGCCGTCTGTATAAGAGATTTTGATGGGTTTTTTTCCCCTTATGGAGTGGAGTAGAAACTTTCGATCAATTTTCTTGAAAAAAAAAAAGGTGAAGAAAAGGAAATGAAAGAAGAATGACCTAAACTCTATGTTGAATTTTTTCAGAGTTATATTGATAATTGAAATTGAGCTGCACAATAATATTTTGATCTTGTTGTCTGAATTACCCCCTTCCCCAAAAAACTAAATAGTACCCAAATTGGTATATTTAGTGTCCATGTGGCTTTAAACAAAACATTGGCTCTAAGGGGGGCTTCTCTTCCGAGAAATTTATTTGTGCCATATGCATAGTGTTTATGTAGTTTCTATGTGGAATAATCCGTAGCATGCAATAATTTATTTCGGTTTAAAGAAAATCTTACTGACCCAAAAACCCGTTATCCTAAATTTTGTTCATAACACCTTTTCCCTTTGATAAGTTATATTCATAAGTGTGTTCATCAAAGTTTAACTTTCCAAGTTTCTTTGATCCAAGACAGAGAACATGGATACAAAATCAGTGGCTGGAAAAGGCGGTAGCTTGCTTAGGGTGGTGGAGGAAAGAATACAAAGGGAGCTGGAAGATGAGAGAAAAAAGCAGCAAAAAAATCTCTTTATCGTGCCTCATCTTCCGAAAGAGTGCATCTCTAAAATTCTTGTTCGACTTCCGATTGAATCTTTACCGAAGTCGAGGTTTGTTTGTAAGGCGTGGTATGGGATTGTTAATAGCCCTGTTTTCATTGATGCCCATCTTCGACGATCCAGCACCGGCTTAATTTTTTTAGCTCCCTCCAGTAATGTTGAAACATCAGACCTTATCGGCAAACCAAACACTCTCTCCGTTGAATCTAAAGTTTTGCATATGCAGTCTGTATGTCTTTGGCCCCTCATAGGCCATCCTAATTCATATTACATCAAGTTCATGGAAATTAAAGATGGGAAGAGCACAGTAAAGGAGTACAATGTAACTTGCATAGGCAAAATCAGAGCAACTTGCAATGGCTTAATCTTGCTAGAAAATCGAATGAAGAAAGAAGGATTGGTTGTCATGAATCCAGTGACTCGGGAATTGTTGAAAATTCCTTTGGGAACTCGGTCGTCTCCTCATCATGAATCATATGGGTTGGTGTTTTGCCATGGTTCGAGCAATTATAAAGTGGTGCACGTGTTTCAGGATGAGTCACAGTACATTGGTTGTGAGATTATTAACATTGAGAGTGGATCTTGGAGAATTATGGATGGACCTTCTTTTGGACTTTTTGTATGGCTCGGGTTCGAACCTGTTTTTGCTATGGGAGCTCTACATTGGCTTCCTCTTCTTAATCGTAACGAGTACATAGTGTCATTACTAGTGGACAATGAGAAGTTCATGAAGATATCACTTCCAAAGAGTGGTGAAATTAATGATCGCATCATTGCAATGAGTGGATTCCTTGGTTTCGTGACTCATCATGAAGATTTGAATCGAATTGATGTGTGGATTCTGAGGGGTTTGGGCTGTGAAGTTTGGGAAAAGCGATATAGCATAAGAATGGATTGCACAATGAATATGGTTCCTCTTTACTGTTCAAGAATCGATGGTGAAATAATTTTCAAGAAAAATTATTATGAACTATATGCTTATGATTGTTCTTTGCAAATTATGAGTAAAGTTGAGGTGAAGAAGGGATGTTTCCCCTTCAATGGCTGCTACTTGCCTCATGTCAATAGCCTCATCTCGTGGACGAGTCCTGTAAAAAGGTGAAAAAGTTTGCTTTCAATGATATGATGCCCAAAACAGAGGGTAGAAGTAGAAAAATGGTGTAGTTTCTGGTGTTAGTTGTTGTCGAGTTTTATGACTTTTTCCAGACATAGGTGCATGGTCGACTCCAATTTCTCGAGAATGAGGTTTAGTTTGTTGTTGTATGTATATGCAGGCGTGTTTCCTGTCTGTCATGTTGTGAGTTGTTATTTCAGGCATTGAGAAACACGTCATTTTGTAAATATATGTGTGCTTTTCTTGAACTGTGTTTTATATGATAGATTATAAGTGGTGATATTTGGGTTGAGTATGTGAATAATTTCGTGTTCAAAAGATATTAGAATAGTTAAAATAGCTTCTGAGTGCTAGCCAAGGTCCTTCTCAACGCCAAGTTTTAGCCTCTGTTTTTTCAATTAGAAAAGGGAATTAAAATTTAAATCAAAATCAAAATCAATAATTAATTTAACTATACATTTTATGGGATTCAAACTTTTTAAATATATTATCAAAATTTATTAAAAATTGATTTTTATCTAAAACAAATGAGAGTTTAGTATCATTCAATTAGATCAAATCGGCGCATTGAAAGGACAATCTTAGCCTTTGTTTGGGCTTCATTTTTTTCAAAATACATTTTCTCAAAATTCATTTTTAACTGCACATTCTCCAATAAAATATTATTACACTTAAATCCGAAACTTTTCTTTTTTCTTTTAATCATGCATTCTTTAAAAAAAAAAAAAATCACTATTCCAAAATATATTTTTTTTTTCAAAACTTAGGGATTACAAAAAAACCCGACAAACCCAATACCCGCGGGCCCCGCCCCAAACGGGGCAGGGATAACCCGCTTAATCGGGTATTCGGGGCAGGGACGGGTAATGGGCGCGCCATTCAATACTTTAAATGAAAATTTTCACAAAATTTTATTAGTTCTAGTAGAAAATAGCAACTAAAATTATTTGTCTAAATCTAATAAATATGGACAATAAAAATAAATTATAAAAAACTAACAAAAAAAAAATTAAACGGATAGTAAACGGGACAAGGACCCCGCCCCGACCAGCCTTAAACGGGTAACGGGGCGGGGGGCCCGTTGCCATCCCTACCAAAACTTCATTTAACCTCTGTTTGACAACCATTATTTTAAAATTCTTTTTTTTCATACATTCATTTTCAATCACATTCACACAATAAAATATTTTGCATGTAAATCTAAAAATTTTCTCTACTTTATAACTACATATTTTTCAAAAAAATTACTATTCAAAACTCCATTTTACCCAAATAATGACTGTCAAATAGGTGCTTAGTTGGAGCCGAAATGGGGACTGAGTCCGATTACTCCAAGTCTATTAGTGATAGTTGAGATCACCATTCAAATTCATATGATCAATCTCCATAATTACATTGAAGTTAAGTGAGTATAAATAGTGTGCTTAAGATATCTATTCACGTCTTTGTTTCAGGTGGTCGGAGGTCAAAAGAGCTTTTGAAGACGTTTCATTGTTGTAGAAGCTCGGGTGAGTTCATACCAATGACATAAATGTAGAATTGGACAGCCCAAATCTATTTTTCCCACTTGGCAAGTTAAACATCCCAATTCCCATTAAACTTTTTTAAAAGTTTCTCAAACTGTCATTAAACTTTAAAAGTTTTTTTTTTTTAATGCTACTGAACTTTTCAAAATATTTTCCAACTGCTATTGAACTTTAAATATCCAACTTGCCACTGAACTTACCAAAATATTATACATCGATAACTTCATCAAGTCCGTAACTTTTTTCAAACGGTGAGGGAAGTAAGGGCAGATGTAATAATATTTTGATAAGTACAGTGACAACTTGACTAGATTTTAATATGACAACTGAAAATATTTCAAAAACTTTCTGTGGCATTTCAGAAATATTTTAAAGTTCAAATTGGGAAACATTTTGTGAAAGTCGTTTCGCATGATTTTTGAAAAGTCGAAAGGAGTATTTGAGATCCAAAAGCTGCTTTTGAACCCATTTGTCTAATCTTATGAAGTGACTTCTTCTAGTTAAAATTTTTAGAGAAAATTGATTCAATATAGTTTCCCTTAAAAATAATTTCAGAATAGAGAGCTTTTTTAAAAATTAATTTTCAAACAAAATAAGGTAACTTCCTCTCCGAAAGCTCTTCTACATAGACCAAAAATAAGGGAAGAATTCATGGATCAGGTTTTAACAATCACCAAATCAATTTTCAAGCCTTAAATTTAAATATTAAAAAAATCAGATATTTATTAATTAATTAAATATATTAAAATCACAATTATATAATTCATGGTCACGTATACATACTTATGGGCACAACTTATTTATTGGTCACATTTTATCAAATTAATTGATCACAGATTATTTTTCGATCACAAATCAGAAAATTTATAGGTCACAAATTATTTTACGATCACAGATTAAAATTTTCATAGGTCACGGGTCACAAATCACAAATATTATCAGTCACGGCTTATTTGTCAGTCACAAATTATTAAATTATCGATTACAAATTAATAATTTTTTAGGTCACATATAATTTCATGATCACAAATTATTTTTTCATTGATCACATATTGTTTATTGGTCACAAATTAACCAATTTAATGTCACTGTCGACCAAATAATTGCTGACCACCACCAACACTTGAGACCTCCGACAGTACCACAGCCTCCGACGCGCCAGAACCACCACCACCTCACGACAACTAGGAACATCGTACTCTCCATCTCTTCACCACCACCACCACCACCACCACTAAGAAACCACCAATTTCACTACAAAATCACCACCACACAAAACACCACACCACACCACCCCAACCGCCAGATCCACCACCACAGCCACAGCCACCGCCACAAAAACCGTCAGATTCACCACCACAAACCCCGCCACGACAACCATGACATCACCACCAAAAGGCCTAAAATTTTACCACCACCACAACCACGTCACAAACCACTACAACCACAACGTCATCTCCATCAACACCAACAACCACAGTTTCACCTCCATCAACACCAAACACAACAGCCAGCCTGGAACAACAGCCAACACTACGTCTCGAGACCAGGCAGCACTAGCAGCAACGACTCAGATCTAATGGTTTTCATGGAACAACACCATCAAAAACAGAATCATGAATTCGCCACTCAGATCTGTTTTTTCTTACCGCGGGCAGCCACTTCCACAAACGGCGAATTGCAGCACACATCGCCAGTGCTCTATCACGACGATGGTGCGAGTTTGGGCTGTCGGGGCTCACATCGCCATTCTTGCGGGTTGCTGCATTGATGACTGTAGTAGAGAGACGATGGGTTGCTGCAGCGACAATGACGACGGCGGCAGGTTGACAGTAGAGAGACGGTGGTGACGGTGGAGAGAATGTAGAGGTGGTTTGAGAATTAATTTTAGGGTTTAGATGGATATAGAAGTGAGAGAAATGAAAAGGGAGAAGAGGAAGATAAATGAAAAGAGATAAATGAGATAAATGAAATAAAATTAAGGTTTGGATGGTATAATATTTAATTACCTGAATTTTAGTTAAAAAATTTTCACCCCTGATTTTTACACTTTGAAGTTTAAAGATCTGATCTATGTAAATTTTCCAAATATCAATGCTAAAACCATTAAAATCGGTTGCGAGTTTACCTGAATTTTGATTAAAAATCTTCACACCTGATATATGTAATTTTCCCCAAAAATAATGCCACATGGGCCCAGTTCTTAGCCGAAGTCCAAATATGCCAGGCCCTAGTCTTTATATTATACACCTCTCGTGGTCAACGTGGACGCCTCTCCACCTTAATTTAATCGAAAAAACACAAAATTTTTAGTAATTGATTGCATCAAAAATATTTATAGAGTTCTTATGTAGGTTGATTGTTGAGTGGGAGTGTATTGACAGCAAAATGGCTTGTAGCGGTTGCTATTCAGGGAATTTCATGGCCGTATCCTCCAATCCATACAAGCCCTTAACTTCATCTACTCTCCTCACTTCAAAATTATCTTCATCCTACTCGCAAATCCCGTTTTCCTCTTTGAATTTTAATTCAAAATTGTCCCGAATCCAGTTGCATAAATCAAAGACTGCTCCCAATTCTTTCGTGAGTGTGTATCATTTTTTTATGGGTCTTCTTTTTTGAGTTTGAAATGAATATTTATGCTGAATTTGTTAATTTTTTTGTGAAATTTTGATGTTCTGAAAAATCTGAAATAGGTTGTGGTGTCTGGGATTAAGGCAGAGCCGTTGAAAGTAATGATATCAGGAGCTCCTGCTTCTGGTAAAGGAACCCAATGCGAGCTCATTACTAAGAAGGTGAATTTTTTTTTATTATTTTTTAAATTTTTATATAGTTTTAATTATTTATTTTTTGCTACTTTTAGTGCTGTTGATATAGGATTTTGCTCGTGTTTAATGGCAATCGAAATCGATATTTATGGTGGGTGTTATTGGAGCTACTTATATAGGCTGATTAATTTGAATGAATTGATTAATATAATGCATCAAAAGGATGATGCATTTTTTGTACTCTAATGAAGGATCGTGTTCATTGTTAAAGTGGTGGGGAAGCGTTTAGAAATTCTTGTAATAAGAATTGAAAATAAGAATGATATTGGAATAATCTTGCTTTGTATTGATATATGATTGATTGATTGATTAAAAAGTGTACAATACCCCAATATTTATAGGCAAAATTATCCATATAAATTCTAAAAGGAAATAAACTAATATCCTAACCTAATTAGAAATCATATTCTAATCAATAAAAAGATAAAATCTATTAGAACTAGAAAAGATAAATCACAATTATAGTAGGAAACTACTAATCATAATTATGTATTACATCAATCCCCTCCACTTGAATAAAATTCGGCCTCGAGTTTTCTTGAAGAAAAAAACCTTTGATAACTTGTGTGTATTCGAACTTGGCTGGGACTCGAGGAAATTCTTTAGTCACATGTTGTCGTGTTCTATGTTTGCTGAAACAACCAACATTCATAGCAGTTAAGGTCTGCAAATTCTTGTCAACTTGCTTCTCCACGAGCTCGAGATTCCATTCAAAACCCAACGCAGTCAAAATCTGCATGATGTTGTGAAGGGTTTCGTCGATCCCCTCGATTTGTTGTTCGAGTTTGTCGAGCCTCCGTTCGTCGTCAACGGTTCGACTGCCACCAGGACCATCGTCGACCATCAGATTGAGGTGAATTCCTTGCTCTGATACCAATTTTGGTGCGAAGCGTTTAGAAATTCTTGTAATAAGAATTATATTGGAATAATCTTACTTTGTATTGATATGATTGATTGATTAAAAAGGGTACAATACCCCTATATTTTTAGGCAAAATTATCCATAATCCTATTAATAAAAGGAAACTAAAATAAGGAAACTAAATTTTAAAAGGAAATAAACTAATATCCTAATCTAATTAGAAATCATATTCTAATCAATAAAAAAATAAAAAGATAAAACATATTAGAACTAGAAAAGATAAATCACAATTGTAGTAGAAAACTACTAATCATGATTATGTACTACATCATAAAGGTTATGTCATTTTGAATTGCATCTTTTAAATGAAGAGTTATTTCTCTTCCAAGAGTAGCAACCATTCAAAGAGACACATCTAAAAGAGACAACCTTTGTGGAAGGGCATGTAAGGAACCCTCGGCCAAGAATTCAATACACTTCAAAGTTCCATTGAGAGTTTGATAGCCAATTGTGTGGAAACTGCAGAAACGTACCTCGAAATTTTCCTTGTATGTTGAAAATAGCATTCAAATAGCATTATGACATAATTGGATTTATACATCAAGAGGATTGATTTGGTACTAGTGGATATGTTTAGATTGAGGTCATGTTCAAATGTGGGGTTTTTTTTTTTTTTTTTTATTGTTTTTGAAAAATACAAAAAAAAAAAAAAATCACTTGAAATTTTCCTACGAATCTATTCGTTGAGAATCCGTTGGCAATATTATTCAAATTAAATTTTTTTAAATCTAAAATATTACCTATAGTTTGTTGTGTTACTAAATNTTTTTTTTTTTTTTTTTTTTTTTATGTTTTATTTTCCGGTTGGATCAATGGTTAATTTTGGTTTTTTACCTTTAAAAATGTGATTGATATAGTATAGTTTATCTTTAGGATGAAAACAAAATACAGTATATAAACTTTGGCCCCATAAACGGTTGGTTTGACCGGAAAATTCGATGGTGACATGAAGCCAATATACATTTTCCAAAAATTAGCTAAATACAAGGATGGTGCCTGGCATGGAAAACCCCAGGGATTCTTGTGTAGTAATGAACTTGTAAAAGATTTTATTAATAGCGCGTTGATTTTGATTTAGGATCAGTATAAATTTAAAAACTGACTCAACACTAAACGAGCAGCAATCTTATTAAACAGTGCAGCCAATCATACTCAGTGTCTGCTTTTTTTTTTTTTTTTTTTTTTTTTTTTTTTTAACTTCGTAAAAGAAAATATTTTTGGTTGGCAGTAAACGGTTTGCTTTTTTGAGGTTATGCCTGCTGTTTTGGTCTTCTTGCATTTTAAGTTTTTGTTGTCCTGGACCACTTCAAAGAGCATGGATTTGAATGATATATGTCTCTGTCCTTTTATTTCTTTATTTTCAGTTTTTTTGTGCCATATTGTCACACCAGGCTACTTTTTTATGTTATAATCCAAAGTGCAGTACGATTTGGTGCACATTGCTGCTGGTGAAGTTGCTGCTGGGACAGAAAATGGGAGGCGAGCGAAGGAATGCATGGAGAAGGGGCAGTTGGTCCCAGATGAAATAGTTGTCACGGTAGCTTTATATTCATACTTTTTATTGTTTCTCTTCGAAATAATATTCAAACTATCAATAAAATATTAGTTAAATGAAAATGAATTAGCATCTCTCTATGGTTGTAGATGGTCAAGGAGCGTTTGTCACAACCAGATTCTCAAGAAAAAGGCTGGCTTTTGGACGGATATCCAAGGAGCTCATCACAAGCGACTGCTCTTAAAGGATTTGGCTTCGAGCCACACATTTTCATTCTTCTTGATGTGAGGTTCTGCTATTGCTGTCTGTACTTAGGGATTAATTAATAATAATATAAAAGTTATCATCTTAAGAACCGAGAGCTAGCATGATCTTTGACTAATTAATATTCGCTTTTGCCAGTTACGAGGTCGAGAAATTTGACTTCACTTTTTGAACAATTTGTTGGCTTTGTCTTGATTGAGTTAGTAGTCATAAAATGTGAGTATAATAAACTATTTTTCCTCTACAGGTCCCTGAAGAGATCCTAGTTGAGAGAGTTGTTGGCCGCAGACTAGATCCTGTCACAGGGAAAATATATCATCTAAAGTATTCTCCCCCTGAAACTGAAGAAATTGCTGCTAGGCTTACTCAACGCTTTGATGACACAGAAGAAAAGGTATGCTTCATTTTACATCTGTATCTTGAAACGTGACTGTTTTTGTTTGGTTTTACTTATCCTCCCTTTTTAGATACTCGGCCTTTGCTTGTGTGACTGTCAGGATATATCTAAAATGTATATATATTGGTATGTGTTTGAGCTAGGTCTTTATAATAGATTTTCCATTTCAGGTAAAACTGCGTTTGCTCACACATAACAAAAATGTGGAGGCCGTGCTTTCAATGTATGAAGATGTAACAGTCAGGGTATGTAATATTTTTTTCCTTCCCTATGTAATGTGTGTTTTTCTTGACAGAGCGCTAAAATGTCAAATAGATTATTGACTTGTGAATATAGAAAGTAAATTTTCCTACCAAGATCGTCATTTTAACTCTTTTGCACAAGCAAATTGGCATTAAAGCTGGTTTCTGCTTTCTATATTTCATATTAAGCATATCTGCGCATACAACGTTGTCAAGCTTGAGGTTAATTTTCCTACTTTGGCTCAAGGAAATGGGGTAAATGTTCCAAAGAAAATTTCTGAAAATTGATTTAGCGCTTGTTTAGTAGTGCTTATTAGCTGTGGCTCCTATAGAATGTCTGTAGTAAGTTGTGGGCTCTATGAAGTGTGTTAATAAAAAGTAAGTTTGACTGGCTTAAATTATAATTTAAGCTTTGCCAAACATGCTCTCATAAACTGGGTTAAGCACCAGTCAGCGTGTCTCATGGCCGTATTTTACTATTTTACAATAGTTGATTTTTTGTTATTATTATGGGTTTTCTTATATATTAATCGTGTCAGTTGCTGCCTCAGTTTCTTCCCTATATTTTCTCTTCCTTAGCTTCCTCCTTTTGCTCCCCCTTTTCTTTATCACTCATGAACCAAAATCATAGCTTCCAGCCCAAGTCACAGTGCTTGTGATTGTGGTATTTTTAAGTTCAGAATACTAATGCAATCGCACATCCATCTCCCTGTGTCAAATCCCACTTGTTTACAGATCTGCTTAAAACCTTTTCGCTCATAAACGTTGAATTTTAGGGAAGTCGAAACTTCATACCTCTTATATTTAGGCTCTCATTGAGGTAGTTGAGTCCATCTTCCTTCACACGCATATCTAGCTCAGTAAGCTTAGTTAAAAATAAGTTTAAAACTTCTCTTGAAAGTGAATAATGGTTCTTCGTGGTTGATATTTTGGAATAAAGATCGGTTTTGTGGGGAAGTTTTCAGCATATGCTTCACCTTGCTCCACTGATTGTTCACATGGTTGTTTTATGGGACGTGACGAGTCATTTACTGGAAACAGTATAACTATCCTATTATTGCTACCACTAAGTAAATTAATAACAAGTTTGCAAGTGCTTTTAAGTACTTATAAGCCATGGATTTTGCGTAATGTATGGATAATAAGTAGGTAGTAAACTGTGAGTCCTATGAAATGAGTGGATAAAAAGTATGTTTGACCAGCTTAAATTATAATTTAAGTAGTGCTTAACGTTCACTAAGTTATCCGTTTCTTAAAAAGTTGATATCGTAATGCAAAATTCCTTTTACTTGGAGCTAAATAGCATCTTCCTCACCCTATCACTTCGAAAGAACCTTATTTTTCTACGGTTGCAGGTGGATGGAAGTCTTTCCAAGGAGGACGTATTTACCAAGATCGACACCGTATTGAGAAATGTACTTGGACAAAGGCAGGCTGCCATAGGTTCAGTGGCAGTGTGAAACATCAAAGAAATCCACAAGGAAAAGGTAGTCTAGATCAAGGAGGATGCCGATGGGCAAGGGCGGATGGAGAAGGATTTTATTAGAATCGAGATTATTAGTTTTACACGTGTTCCCTTATGACATGTTTGGTAAGCTGGACTATATTGATGGATTGAAAAAGAAAAAGGTGTTAAAATTCTTTCTTTTATATCATTCACTATCTATATTTTGTGCTAAACATGTTGAAGGACTTTATCTCCCCTTTTCATACCGATATATGGATTGGCATCAATTGTGAGTTAACGTAAAGAAAAATACTCAATGTACATTAATTTAATGCGTGATTTTACTTGCTTCTAGTTTATTTCCCTCGAGTCTTTCTACTATCATTTATAAATGGATTTATTGAGGCGATGGCATTTTACAGGCATATCGACTGCCTAGACTTTTGACTGCCGCCTCGCCTCTATTTGTGTTGGTCTACGCTCTGAGTTGATCCATCGGTGTTCCACATCCACCGGGACACAGCTGGCTGGTTTGGAGTTGCTCTTGCCGACACTAGAATCATGTGCCACTACTAGTGCCTGATCCTTACCTGAATTTGTGCTAAGACAGCCCTAATTTAATTTCTTGATTATTTAACTTTCGATTTAACTCTATAACCTTTTTTTTTTTCCATATATGAGCCTGGTTGAAAAGTATGCAATTGCTTATTTTCGAGGCGTTTAAAGTTAATATTCTCTTATGACATTTCATGACATGTTGGGTAGCTGATACATAAATTAAACACAACTCGTAAAATTTATCACGTCTCTTTTTCTTAAACCTATTAAACCAATCAGCTAACGTACCAAACATATCATCCCTAACTTATAATACCCAATTAGTGATGTCTATTGTCTAGTATGTTTTTTTTTATTTTAAAACTTGCATATTCACTTATAAGTGACTTCTTCAAGCTTGGCCAAACATGCTCTTTAAGTTCTGTTCACAAATTAAATTAGTTCCTGAACCGGCACTCCATCATCTTCATATACCATGAAAACCATGAATAACTTGAACCCAGATGTCAATGTGCAGCAATCTACAACACAAGTAACATCCAATGAGTTAAGCTTCAAGATATTCCTATATTCGGTGGGGTCGAACCAATCCGACCTCAGAATGATGTGGGGTTTATCATCCTTGAATTCTAGCCGTCCGATTATACAAGAATCAGTAAGATCAGATTAGCATTGTACTAGGATCAAGATTCTTTTCAAGAATCCCTTTCAACTCCGGGACAGGATCTACTGGATGCAGATCGAATTTCACCATTTTTTGGGCTCATCAGTTATCGAGCATGCTCCTAAAGATCGAATGCAAATAGGAAACATTCAAAGGAAAAAGAGAGGCAAAGACAAAGGCGAGAACGGGTAGGGAGAAGCATATTAACGTCTAGCGTCAGCAATCGAATCAAAATAGAAATCCACAACATTTACAACAGCAGGCAAAAAGCTCGTAAGATCTATAGCTGGACAAGAATGTACTTCTAACAAAGCCACAACAGAGTCGAGATTAACGTTAAATTTATAAAGAGAAGAAAGGAAATCGCTGCCACATCTTGATATGTGTGAGCGTCGTAAAGCAGAAACATGCTAACAGGTGCTCTAAACTTTTGATATCTCATCTGTGCAGGCAAAAAAAAAGGGAGCAGGTACACTTAAGAACCTGTTGCCCCGGGGAAAAGTTCTGATATTTTATTGAAGACGTCCATAACCTGAGAAGAATAGCGAGTGACCTTCGCATTACTTCCAATGTGAAAAATAAACAGCAAAAGGCTTAATGCAAGAGTGAAACAAAACAGACATTCATGCTGATATTCTGAAAAAAGAATTATACAAAGACTCACAATAACTTTCGACTTACCTCTTTGTCGTTTTGATACTTGGCAATACTCAGAGGATTCTGAGAACACTGCAAAAAGGAACAGTTGTCCCGAAGTTCAGTAAGATAATTATACAAAATCAGACTTTCACCTTGATTGGATAATCCCAGCAGGAAGTAGAAGGCAAGTAGGTCCACTATCTTGCTGGGAAACCGCATAAGAAAATGAAAAATTTTAATGGAAGGCAAAAGGACGAGAAGCTACTTACATCCATGATAGCTGCTTGAACTCGAGGATTTTGGAATGCCATAGCTACCTCAGGATTGGCCATGATTTTAGAAATGACTTCCTCGGGCGTAAGCCCTATCTGATCTGCAAGATATAACAGGTGAGAAACAATTTCATGTTTGGTGGTGAACACGGCTCGACAATATTATAGACGAGATTTGACATTGTAAAAAGTATTCAAGGATAATAGAAAGTAATTTTATCTCACGGCAAACAGTGAAAATTTTAATATTATCAATTCTATATTAGGTTAGGCATACACAGCTAAACTTAAATCACAGTAAAACTCACCAAACTGTTGCTTAATCTCGGGACTGCTAAGATCAAAACTTTTCAAGGAGTCCATCATGCGGTTGTCCCATTCTGGGCTTCCACCCATGTTATTTCTGTGAATATATAACCAAAAAGATGATACATAATTAGGATCAAATCAATAATACCATGAACATTTACACCTTTGTATATATAATAAAAGCTAAATATTTCTGTGTAATATGTATGCTGGGATATTTTATACAGAAAGGACTTAGAAGTTATACTTACAGCATGTCCTGCAATTGTTGACGATACTGTGGATTTTGTAGCATCCCTATAACAGATTTAAATTTATTGCAATTAGTAAAGTGGATTACACAATATTGGACAGTAATAAGAAAAAGAATTTAAAATCTTGTTCATAGTACTGCCCAATATGGTCTGATACAGCTAAAACACGCAGTTAGGATTCAAATTATACAAAGAAACAGTAATATGCATGTTTTCTATGGACAACAAAGAAAAGTTTTAGCTAAATTTAGGAGGACAAAGCTTTGTGATCATAAGGTCATACTCCAAATTTTGGAAGGGGGAATGGCCAACATCTACAAACTGACCCTCATTTCCACCGTCCCAACCCCCTTCAAAGAAAAAGAAAATAAGTCATCGAAAACAAAAACAGCAGTTGTCGCTTTTCAAATCTTGCCTGCTGAACAAGAGAAAATCATTCGGAAATCTTTGCACTTAGAATTATCCGAAATAAGTTCTGGTAAGTCTCTACAAGTAGAAGTTTCACCTTTGCCAAAGAAATGACTTAACAGTCGTGTTTTAACAAATAAATCAAATCCCAACAAAACAGAAAAGTTTAAGCATAACTAAACTTAAATGGGTAAGGGAAAAACGAACTCACATTTAAATGTAGTAGGATTCCTCATCTCCTCAGGTAAGTAGCTGAAAGATAAAAATGAACAATAACTATCAATAATTAAGAATATGATTTTTGAAATATCAATAATCTATGCGACGTTAATAGGAAAAACACTACATGCATGTTCAGCATGCAGCACTAGACATAATAATGAACAACATTTTGGCTTCTTTGTCTTTCTTAACACCGTTGAGTACTAACTATCCAATCTGCCCTACCATACCAAACATGCCATAGGTGTCTGACCGACTTCCCAAGCTTTGTCTCCTATTTAAGCTGAAATTTCCAAAAGACATAACCTAGAAGCAACATTTTTTTGTAGGCAATGCCAAAACAGATCTTATAAAGGTTTTGATTAAATATAACAATTTGTTTTTCACACTCAGCTTTAGCAATCTTTTTCAGTAGATCTATCCACAAAATTTTGAGCGGCAATTATTCCCAGGACATGACAAGCATTTTTCAATTGAGTGTAAAATTTCTCCAGACTCCAATGGAAATGAAGTAAAAATGCAAAAGGAAATTCTAAACTGCATAATTTGCAAAAGAAAGAAAGAATGAGAATAATGAATTGAATTCTAAACCACTTCCATCAGGTGAAGATACAAATGTCATTATTCACATATCACGTGCTTAAATCAAACATCATTGCATTGTGAACAGAAATAACTAAGACGTTTGAATGATGGCATATGAACTAAAATATTGAGAAATATAAAATAAGGTTGAAGGTTCTCTTACGGATAAACCATTTTCTGTACAGTCGGATCTTCCATCATTTTCTCCAAAGCTTCCACTGACAAGAGGGGATTTGTTTGTTCTGCCCATTACAAGAGAAACAGCTTATTTGGTCTCATTTAAGTCAAAACTGTGGACAAGATGAACCTACTCCCCAAAAATGAAATTAATCAATACAAAGATTAAAAAATTTATAGCACTTTCTGTGGAGAGGATTCGAAAGCACTGGACTTTATCAAGGAAGAAAAAGAAACTAAAAACTTGTCCATTATAGTGTCTAGTCATGACTGCGCTACTGTGTAGCAAACATGCACTTATATCCAGCGAGCACAAATGTATGAGAAGCAAACAAGAACAGTATAGTCAGACTCAATGCAGAACAACCATCCTATATGAAATCTCCATTTGCAAGCTGTTGTAAAGCAAACTAAAATATTTCAAGAAAAAATACTGTGACACGAGGAAAGGATATAATTTCATATATTATGTGAGCAAAATATTTTATTCATTTTAGTTTGATCCAAACTCAAATGCATATACATTATGTCAGGACAATTTTACATGTCTCTCAAATATATCAAAGCACACTCCTATTTTAAACGACAACAGTTAATACAACACCCTTCCTCATATACAATATGATGAATACTTAGTTTGATGCACCTTCACATTGTTGAGGGCACTAAATTGGTCTGCACACATATCCGCCTTGAATTTATTTGCATATGTAACTAATGTATACTTTATGAACTTCCTTATTGTTCTTCAAAAGAACCAGAAGATCAATCACAAAATAGGAATATACAGAGAAATTCAGCAAAATCCAGTACGAAAAAATTCCCATTAAAAAACAAAAATATTATGCAGTGCAATAAAACTGTAAAAAACAAAATCAGTCTCCGCAAAGCAAGAGAATCACATCTTACAAGGTCTGCACTAAAAACTAGACAAATTATTGCAAACGCGGTTACTATAATGATGATAAATGATTTCCCAACTTACTCGTGGAGGGACCTTCTGAAAAACCGGTTCCTCTGTTCGCAGCAGATCCATTTTCAGAAACCTTTGGAGATGTCCAGATAATTAAAATGATAATAATTTTATCATAAATCATCACAGCAGCCATAAATGAGAGTTCAACTCACTTGCTGGAAAGGCTCGGGATCCTTTGGTGCATCTGTCTGTATCGATTCTTTGTAATTCTCAAAAGCATTTTTTTGGAATGTTTCTTCTGGGGAAACATCTACAAAAGCTGCAAAAAAGAAGATGGTGATGAAAAAGACAACGATTCAGATCCATAGTATAATAAAACCTCAAGAGTAGCTGCCTCAATCTTCATGCCACCCAGAGAATTGGTATTGGGAAAATGTCAATGGTAGAAAAATTAAAAGAGTTTGTCACTTGGGTGCAAAATTAATAAAAGACCCACCCAATAACAAAGCAATAGAAAAGATTTTCATTTCCTCTTGTTGGAAGTATTAGAGTCATTGCTTAACATACTTATATTAATGTCACTACAGAAAGGAATCAATAAATACCATATTTCTTTGGTCCCTTCTCTGGTTCTACAGTCTCTTTGACAGCTGCAGATGGAGGGTCCTCCACTTTGGTTGCAGGTACATCAACAGTTATAGTTTGAGATGCAGCGGATGTTGAAGTTGTATTTGCATCTGATGTTGGGTATGCGGGTTGGGGAAATGGGAAAGGTGACCCAGGCGAAAAGGCAGCATTACTGAATTGATTATTTTGAGTATTCATCTGTCCCATCAATGTCTTGAAAGCTTGTTGCATAGCATATTTCTGCATGAATGAGATATGTGCAGTTAAGTCAGAGACATGAAAAAGCAACCACAGGTTTATCGATTCTAGAAATAGCTAAGTAATTGAATCGATAAATATGCATGTGCTATAACAATGCATGTGGATTTGGTCTAAAACTCACTATTATATTAAGACTGAAAAGTTTGTTTTGAGCAAGATGAACAAATGGACCATTACAATGGTCATAAAGCACTACAAAGTATCAAAGAAATCCCTTCCACCAGATCTCAACAGATATAATTAACCCCATCCTAGACAAACAGGCATCACATTTTCTCCAGATCAACTAAGTCCATAACAATAAGGGGCAAGTAGTCTCATCTTATCTCTACCGGTCTACCCTGCATAACAACTCCACCATCATTGCACTTAAGTAACGCAAATTTGTGTTTTACCATATAAATGAATCCCACAAACTCGTGCCAATGCATAAGTGAATGCATTGCATGTCACACATTGATCCATTGATGCACCTTTCTTCCATATTGAACATAGTGCATCCATTAATAGTCGAGTAGCACTGCACTTGGGCTGAAATAACCTCACAATAAACCGCAAAATCCTTCAGAGTTGATAACTTTATGAGCTCACATTCTATCCTTCACTCTAGAACATTACCCATTCAAAGTTTACTTTTACAGCATGGTGGAAAATGGTGGAGAAAGATTGGACCAGACTCATTTCAAGCATAAGCTACACTTGGCGGCCTTGCATCAAGCTATTTTCTTTTCTTCACATACAATTTCCAGAGAAATCCTGCCTACTCATTGTGTGAAGACAACAAGGAGCAAAAACGCAGTATAATTACTTTGAGTGGTTCCCTAAGCATATCTTATGCTACAAACTACAAGCAGTTTTCATCAGAAAACTACTCTGTGTTGACATGACCCAGTTTTGATGCAATCATGTCAATATCTTTTCTCTGATATGCAAAATTTCCATCTTAAAAAATCCTTAGATGATCACATGGTAAACCCTCCATGTTATGCATTTGCCATAGATCTATACATAAAACTAAACTGAGTACATTGAAGCTTTGCAACTACCAATATGCAACAGTTTGATAAGCCTCATAAAGAATTACATATCTTGGATAACTCAAAAGTCAGACCATTGATCACTCTTGTCCCAGAAACTACAAATATTATTTGGGTTGCCATACACGATATGGAGACCAAATTAGGTACCACAGTCTCAAATTTATAAGAACGGTAGCTTCAAATTTCTGTGCCATAAAAAAATAACAAGTTGACAAAATCTGGAAGTGTTCAAACAAATTTTGAAATAAAAAATTTAAGGACTTGGATTTTGTCTGGTAAACAAAAACCTAGATCTACCATACTTCCATACAACTTCATGTGAAGCCTAAATCAACTTCATGTGAAGCCTAAATCAATTTAGTACTTAACTGTTAATAATTGCATTTGACATTGTTGGAAGGCTTGTTAATAAGGTATGCACCAGAAAACAAACATCAATATTCATATGAAGTCTTCGTCGAAGATGACAACACTACAGGACAGGTCAGAATTCACTGTCTGTTTTAATGTATGGCAGATCATCATTTTTCTACAAATCTAAAGACTGCTCGTGAGGGTTAAAGGTTTGCCCAACAAAAAAAGAAATAACTTATTCAGTTCTTGAAAAATATTGTACTCGGCAATGCATTATGCCTAAAAGTCTATACAACCAATCTTTCAGGCAAATGTTTCGTTGATCCATGGGAAGCTTAAAGCAGATGTAACCTTACAAGTTAAACTAGTTTTCACTCAAAACTAAGATTACTGTCCTGACTTTAGTAAAGTTTATATCAATAACCATCTGAAGAACAACAGTACAAAAAGAAAGTCACAAAAGACACTGCTTGATGAGTTATGTAGGATAAAAACAATGCCCTTTCAAATCAATTGTTTGCCTTTTAGTTTTCAAAAACTAAA
Organism: Fraxinus platypoda; assembly: GCA_903798405.1. Taxonomy (NCBI): domain Eukaryota; kingdom Viridiplantae; phylum Streptophyta; class Magnoliopsida; order Lamiales; family Oleaceae; genus Fraxinus; species Fraxinus platypoda. The sequence goes on along the minus strand of CAIGRT010220506.1, from coordinate 13,216 downwards.
AGAAATATGCAACAAGAAGAAAAATTACGAAGCACAGTTAGCTCGGGGAAGAAGTTACTCGCCTTCAGGTATGTAGCCACCTGCAATGTAATAAAAATGGTCAGAAAGAAATGTAAGATATCTTCCATGAAGTAGAAAAAAGAGAATGACGCTAAGAACCAAGACTTTTAAGAAGAAATAACAGGCAATGTCCTCTTACTTACCCATGAAAAAAGAGCTGAGAGGCCAACACCAACTCCAATCCAGAAAAGAGGTGACCCCCTATTTTGAGAGAGGAAGTGTCATACAACATGTTAATATATCCAAGAAAAACTGAGATTCAATTCTATCATCAGTAACCAAACCTACTTCCAATAATCACACCACACATAGGAACAAAATAGAGGGAAACATCGAGTCACTCTGTCCATGTCTATTAGTTTGAAAAATGAAATTGTTGACATGTCAGTCTAATTAGTGAAAAATTGCCGACAGGAACACATACCACCAGATTAATACGAGGTAAGAGATATTTACACTTGAGAAGATGGAGGAGGCATGGAAATCTGTGGATTTACACCAACTGAAGATGTTTCTTGGCTCTTTGAAGTAGTAGTGCTTGCAAAATAGTCCCTCCTAACTTTCTCCAACGCTGCATGAGGATCAGAAGAAAAGGATGAGCAGTAATGATAAAACATCAAATCCTTTGCTAAAAGAAGTCACTAGTGCAACAAGAACCATGGAAAACATATTTATTGAAAAGTGACAGCTGCTAGTTATTATGTACTGGTGTTCATAGCAGTTCAAAAACCATGTTATGCTGTACACATGTTATAATCTACTTAATTAGAAACATTTATTAAAGCGTATATCTCTATCATGTACTCTTAAGAAGAAAAATCACTAAGAGCGTGTTTGGCTAAGCTTAACTTTTGTTTCCAAACATTTTTGGATTACTTAGGGCCTATTTGGTTTGTATTTCAGATTCCAATTTTGAATTCATTTTCAGTTTCCTACTTTGAGAGTCAATTTTAAAATTTTTAAAAACGCATTTGATTTGTCATTTTGAAAAATTATTTCTCAAAACAAAAAATTAGAAAATATATTTGGTTTGAAATTTTTAAAAACATTACATTATGACATTTTATTTCATAAATTTGATTATTCAGTAAAAATAGAAAAATTTTATGTTAATATTATCGAGTAATATATATATTTATAATTGGTGAATTTTACAATATTTTTTCTCTTTATAAAAGTATAATAAAAACGATTAATAAATTGAGTTCAAAATATAAGAAATAATAATAAAAATTAATGACAAGGACAGAGAATATTTTTATCTGTGTTCATATAAATTTTTTTTTAAAAGTTTTTATGTAAATAATTATTAAGAGCTTGAACTATTTTATTTTTTATTTTTTTTATTTTTACTTTTCTATAAATTTTTATAATTTTTTTATTTCATTTTTTTTTCAAAATTTTTCTTTTTTTCATTTTTAGAATTTATCACTTTTATTTTTTGAATTTACTATTTTGAATTATATTTTTTTAAAATTTAAAAATTTTATTTGATAGAATTTTATTTTCATTTAAATATAATTTTATTTAAACGCTTTTTTTCCATGTTTTGACTCACAACGTCAAAATTGTGTTTTGAATTTTATGTCATAAATTTATCCTTATTTTCGAAAATGCATTTTTAGAAATATTGAATCTAACACGTTTTCAGTATTTTGAAAATTTGAAAATTGAAAACAGTTTGAAACCTGTGAACCAAATGCACCCTTAATTTTCTTATTTTTAAGTAAAAAAGCTGCTTATTTTGCAAATAACTCTTACCTTAATCTCAAACCAACCTACTTATTTCCAACTTTGAGCAATTAAAATATTATCTATATTAAAACTTGCCTATAAGTTAACATTTTTAGCTTAGCCAAGCATGCTCTAAAGCCAAAAATAAAGTCAATGGCAATAAAGCTGAAGCCTAATTGTACGTGAAGAAAATGCTCAAAGAACTAACTAATCCAGGATCTAGATGTGCCTTCCTCCATTTCAGAAATAAAACTATTATCGCGCAGCATAAACTTGTATATACCTAAGTGTACACAAATCAGCAGCACCAAGGAACATGGATCAAACTAACCAACACATATACCTCCGTTCTTTAACTCGTAATCACATGCCATGCAGGTCCAGAAAGCACATTTTCAAATGGATATGCGTAATCCTGACTATTAAGTTTCAGGGTTGAGAGCTCTATGTAGCAAGTTACCCTTTACATCATTTCTCTTCTGGTTGTCGCAATGAAAGAAGTATTAACAAACTCTTATCCTCACTCCAATCTCCTCCAAATGTTCACCCTTTGTTCAAAGATTCTAAATGTCTAACATTAAAGAATCTCAAGAGTGAAATCCAATCCAAATCAAAAGCAAAGTTTAACAGAATACGAGTAAAGAGAAAACAGGTATGCCCATTTAGATACAGAACGTAATCAAAGTTATTAGGTACATAGGCTCCATTGGTTTCACTTAAGCAGAAGACTTCATTGCACAAATGGCAATACAACTATCTTCAGGGTGACAATTGTGGCAGTTCTCTATCCCTAAATCCAGAAACCTGGCAATACAAGTGCTGGCTCCAAGAATCATTTCTACCCTTACCACGACCATCCCATTGACTTATTACAGAAGGGACATTATTTATTATGTATAGCATTGTCAAGCTAGATCAAAACATTTTTTTCCTTCAACGTACTAGAGTTTTAACCAGTTTGATCTGCCTTATCTTGTGCAAACGGAGACGGATTATCTACAGATGATAGCATGGGTGTCTTCAATACCAACTTCCCCAACGGTCACCTGCAACATCACAGCCCAAAACTACTGTTTTGAGACAAACACCACCACCTTAGTGCTTCTATTATCACATCAACCATCATGGAGACATAAAGTTCTCTAGGCATCAATAAAACCAATACCACCCATCAAGTCTCAAGGACATCATGAAACAAAATGACTATCCTAAAATGTACTAAACCTACAGTCCATTTTTTGGGAAATTGTTTTCTTAACTTGCTTTTTAAAACATTTTCAACTCATTCAACTATGAAGGAGTTATCCAATATCTTGTAGAATAAAGAGCCAATACAGTAAACAGCAAAAGTCATCAATGAAACACGCAAAAGGGGAACAAAAGCACCAATTTGAAAAAAAAAAAAATGGTCTACGAGCAGAGACTGGCCTCAGAAAATTTAGCACGCGTATAAATAATAAAGATAACATCTTTACCAAAAACAAACATATAGGCGCGTATATTAATATATATCAACATAAAAAAAACACCTATAGGAACAAAATCCATAATAAAAGTTGCATTTCGACAAAAAGCAAGCATACACATTCATATTCAAATAAAATAATCACTGATTATTTTAAAGATTACATATAAAGATTGTACATTTAATAAAGACGAAAACAATAACGCATACATCGAGATAGTGGTCAGTAAATGAGGTTTACCAATAGTTTTGGTGATTTTGTGGCCCTGAAGTAAAGAAACAGCTGAAAATGATGAATTTTCTTTGGTGTGTCTGCCATTTTTACTGGTTTTCTTGAGTAAATTCGGAAGACCCAAAAAGGGTTTCCTAGAGAGAATTGTGTTTCTGGGATTTGGGGAAAAACCCAGCACAATTTTGGAGGATGAAGCAAGGCCCAGATTTTCCATCAATATCAAGCAAAAAAAAAAAGGCTTAAAAAAACCTTACGGAACAATTTATTTGTGGTTCAGTGAGTTAACTAACTGAATTGAAGGAGGAAGAAGAAAGAGTGAGGGCACTGTGGGAGGTGGAACATGAAAGTGAGGATTGTACTCAGGGAAGTGGGCCAAAAGGGTCGGATCCTAATCAAATGCGGGTCCAAACTCTTATTAGGAGTGCTTTTTTTTGGTTAAAGGTCAAAAATGTAAATAGAAGATATCTGGATATGGATCGAACTAACTCACCACATTCTGAGCCTAAAAACGAATAGAGGATCGGATTCTTTCATGCATCCTTCATTTGGCTTTGGGATATAGCTTAGTTGTTAAATTCATGTCATTTACAACTTCAATAGATGTATTATTCAATTTTTAGAATATATTACAGTCAATGACAGAGTTACATAGAGTCAAATAAATAGAAGAATGATGTGACCATTTCGTGCATGTTCCACTTAGCTTGAAAATTTAACTCAGTAAATGCAACGCGTTTACTACTTTAATGGAGGAACAATCTTGTTCGGTTGAACCACATGGGATCATGTGGAAACACTAACTCAATGGATTTTTCCAAAATTCAAATTTTCATTGCTCCTTAATGCTTATTGCTTTTCATTAAAAATTATTTATTTTTTTCGAAACCTTTCCTCTCTCCCAAAAAACCCCTCTCTTCCTAAAACCTAGGTTTTCGATCTGCAGCTCCTCCTTCCGGTGAGCGGCCTTGTGCCGCTCGTCCGGCCGTTTTTATTTTAGCAGCCTATTTTGTTGTTGGTTTTGTCCGGTCCTCCCTCTGGTTGCAGAGGTGAGGTTCTTTCTAGGCTCCTCGGAGTCCTAGTTTCTTTCTCCCCGTCTTCGGGCGGTGGAGGTGGTTCCCTCTCTGGCCTCGGTTGGTGGAGGATTTCCCTCTCCGGTTTCTTGCCGGTTGAGGTTTGGGTTTGGTTGTTTTGGTTGGTGGTGTTTGGTTTGCTATGGGTTTGTGGTGGCGGTGTGTGGCTGGTTGATGCCGATTTTTTCTGCTGATGGCGTGGGTTTGGACCTGAGTTTCAGATGTCTTTCTATTGCTGTGGCTTTATCTGGGTGAGGGTGAGCAGGCTCTCCTTTCCGGCGAGATTCATGTCCAAGCTCAGGTTTGGTTCTCAGCTACTATTTTCAAGCCTCAGCCTGTGTGCGGTTCTGGTGTTCGACTGAAGGAATTTTGGTGTTGCTGGTTCTGCTTCGCCCTTGGCTCATCCCCAGACAGTTTTCCATCCTCTTTCGGCCGGCGTCCTCTCCTGTTTTTTAGTCTTGTTTGGTTGTTTTTTGTTTCTTGTTAGTTGTGACATATGTTCTTCTGCATTGGGTTGCACTGAACCTCTCTGAGGAAAGCATTGTGTAGGAGTTTTATCTCCTTGTATCCAGTTTATGCTGTTTGAAATATATGGGTTTTTATTCAAAAAAAAAAAAAAATATTTATTTTTATTTTACAATCAAAATAAGTTATTTATTTTAACTTTGATTAGTAAAAATTTATTTTTAAATCTCCCTCTTTCTCTATGTTATTCAATTACCAAATAAGGATTCTTTACTTGTAAACATCATAATAACATTTATAAAGCAAGATGTGGGTATTAAAACATGAATCAAAATCGTGAAGATGGTGGTTATACATATTCATAGCAACATTCACAAAACAAGACATGGGCATTAGAACATGAACCAAAATCGCGAATCATGTGACTAAGGCTTAGCACCATAACATTAACTTTCGACGCGACGTATGTTGTCTAATTAAAACAACTCCATGTTGTCATATAAAATATTCAGAAGAATTATCTGTTTCTTAAGAGAGTACAAAATGTTCCAATCATATTTATTTACTGCCAATTACTTGTGATCCATCCATAATTGGAAATATAAAAAGAGAATTATAATTTTTATTTCTTGCACCACATTTTAATTGTATTTAAGGTTCCTAATCTTTACTCACTATATCACTTACGTCCTAACGATTTTTATGTCATTCTTATTCTCAAACGTTTCATTAGTTAACACGTTATGTATTTGATAAAAAGTTTTATGTTCAAAAATCTATTGAAATGACGTAAAATATTTTTTTCTCCATCATACTTTTAAAAAAATAAAAAATGATAAAAAAATATTTTTTCCTGATTTCAAAGCATGAAAATAATCAATTATCAACGACGAAGCATACTAATTAATGGAACGTTGAAGATAAAAATTCGACTGAAAAAGCAAACTTTTAAATCGGTGAAATTTCAGATTTAATTACGCGTTTTGTAGGATTCATAACTCATCAATTTTTTTACCGTATATTTTTTATTAAATTCTGTTAAAAGTTGTATTAAAAATTATGTCAAACAACACCTATATCGTGAACTCCCTCCTTCACGCGATAACGTATTCAATTTTTATATTAAAATTGACAGATGAACAAGTTTCATAAATGATTAACTGACTTCAATATGTTTAACTATGTCTAAAGTTTTGAACCGTCAAAATTGAAATATGTCATAATTTTAGTTTCATATATTCGTACAATTTTAACAAACATTAACAAGTCATTGACTTACCTTGCACGGAGTCTTGATTATAAATTACAAAGGACTCCATCTGTAGTTTTTAAATTTACAATTTGTTCAAGTAAATTAATAATTTTTAGAACTCTACTGCAAGATATATGAGGGGTGGGGTGGGGTGGGGTGGTATTTAGTAAATTAATAAAATAGTGAATTTTCCTTTCACGGAATTAAGTAGATAATTTAAAATGAATTTCATCTTATATGATCCTGAGAAAAGATACATATAGTATATGTTTATATCTTATGGTATTTAATTTATTATTCTTTTTTTAAATGAATATGGATTGTTATTCAACAATATTTGCTGAAACAAATACATCAATGAAACTATGTTGTTCTCCTAAACAATAAGTATCCTGAAAGTGCACGGAGGAATTGGAGGCTAAGGCATGCGCAACGCCATTCACCTCACGCCAAATAAAATTACATCTAATAGATGGACAATGAACTGGGGAAATTGAGGATAGGTTTTTCATTGTAGCCACCGCGATGCAACAATCATATCCAATCATTAAAATATTCAAGCGTTGGTCCAAATATTGGACACATCCAGCACCAAGAATACAAGATTTAACAACGAAATAGTAAGGAACATAAGATTTTCGATCTAAGGTCCGGAGGTTCGTGACCGCTCCAAACACTAAATCTACTGTTTAGCATCCGTTAAGGATTACGTTTAATTATAATAGAACAATCTCAAATCACAAGGCAAAAATTATATTACAGACAAGGACGTAGTCAGGATTTTAATCTTGCGGGGGCCAAAATACGGGGGGTGGAGGGGGGCGGGATTCAAGTTAAACATTACCGATCCAATAAAATTAGCACAAGGCGTATTCAACATCCTTTTTAATTACTTCTTCAGGTTTTAAAATTATGTAGTGCAAAATTTCTAAGAACTTTTCCAATTAACGTAAGGATTAAAATAAAGTTTTTCTGAATTTAACTTCTCTTCAATAGATTTGAGTGTAATAGAATTATGTCCAACTAAATGGATATCATAATCATAAACATATAAAAGTAAATATAAAATATAAGATTTTTCATCCTTTCTATAATAGAAACATGGATCATAATCACTTTTTTTGAAATCTTGACCTTAAACATAAGACTCAAATTTTTTATACCAATTTATTTGTGTGTTTTAATCCATATAAAGATTTTTTTCTGAAATAAACGCATTAACTCATTTTTCTTTACTTTCAAAACTTTTAGGGTCCGTTTGATTGCAAGAATGAAATTTGGATGAAAAGAAAGTGAATTTCAGGGAATTGAATTGCCTATAACTTGTTTTGTGGGGAATTGTCAATTAATTGTGTTTGATTAGTATAATTTTTCACCTGGAAAATATTGAAATTTTGGATCTTTTGATATTCGTTTGACTTTATTTTTCATGGAAATTGTCCATTAAAAAGATAGAATTTGTTACAATTTGGGATAAAATTTGTTTCCATTGCAAATAAATATAAAAAAAAGGGAAAAGTTGCCTAGAAAAAGCTTTTCCCACCCCCAAAAACCAAGAAAAATGACCAAAAAGGGTTGGGTGGAAAATCATTTGCCAAGAAATTTTTGCCTATCAAACAAGGAAAAAGGTGGAAAATGGAAAACCAATTCCTAGTTCCATGGAAAAAAAATACTATCAAACAGGGTCTTAGATTAAGTCATCTATATAGTATAATATAAAGAACCATATAAGAATGTTGTATTCACATCAAGACCAAGTTGTTTCACTTCTAAATCAAATTGAGTTAGCAAAGCCAGCAGGATTCCAATTGAAGTATATTTTAAGTGAAAACGTCATCTCTTCTTGCATTGCTAAAAGCCACTTAATAGAGTCTTTTACTAGAGATACCATGTTCACAAGAATCATATTCTATAATAAGTGGATTAGTCTCTAGCTGTACAGACACATAATCTACATAATGATACCTGACAAGAGGTCTTGTTTGTCTTCTTTTGCTATCTCTAGTTAATTGGTAAATCTTGAAGCCATGAACATGACCTATATCTTGTTCATTTGCCATTACATCATCATCAGATATAATCTGGGATTCTGTATGAGGATGCTTATCTCAAACTGTGTTTGGTCTAATAGGTTTTGTTTGGTTTGATCGTTTAAATTTATTTCTATTACTATAAATCTTTTTCATCTAGTTTTACCCTTATTTTGTCACTAAGATAAGGAAAAACTCCTTCATTAAAAATAACAGACCTATTGATCATAACCTTAAAGCCTCTTCTTTTACTAATCTGCACTTGTGAATTTCGAGAAAAAAATACTTTACAGTTTTCCAGAGGTGGGAAGTTTTATGTCTGATGGTGGCACGTCGAATAGGCATTGAAGGATAATTAGTGAGGATCATGTAAAAGAAATTGAAGTTGAGTTACTCAGATGCTAAAATTTAAGTGAAAAAAAGTGGAATGGAGGACTTGTCAATCAGGTTTGATAAAACTTAATATTGATGCCTCCTTTAGGTTAGGCAAAGGGTGGATTTGTGCTCAGCATCAGCTGTTGGGCAAGGAAAATAAGGAGGCATTCTATCTGTTCTTTAATTAAATTTATAGGTTAAATTATAAATTAGGATTTAAGTTGATCACGCGGGGTTGTCAAGTTGAGAGAGAGTTGGGTTCGTGTCATTATTATATATTTTATCAATAAATAAGAAGAATGTTAATTTTTTAGAGAAAAAAGAGGTTTATTAGTCGAGGATTGAGTCGAGTCGATCCCTGAATATCAATATTACATATTATGTGAAAAATAAACTTCAAAACAAGGCCTTTTTAAAAAGTTCTTTATTTGATAATGAAAAAATAACAATTTTAAGAACTTAGATGTACTAAACGTGCCAAAAAGAAAAGAAAACAACCCTGAAAAGCCACAACTATCTCGGTTTAGTGCTATTTTTGTTGTCAATTTTCGTTGAGGCCAACCCACACAATTCCCTTTAATTCTCTGTAACGTGGAGGTTTTGAACTAAAGTCGCGCGTTCCATGTATAAAGTCGTGTTCAAATTGCCCAAGATTAATTTGCAGCAAGCACGTGTATTCTTCTTCACTAACAACTAAGGATTTTTCTTAATTTTTTGTGCTATAAACCCTCTTTCATATACAGAAATCAGTAATCTATAATTTAAAAGGAAAATTTGTACTAAGAAAAAAGTGGATAGACCCGAATTCTGAAAAACAAAAATGGTGGCGGCGTCTGCAACTAATGTCTTTGCCAAAGAGATAGCCATTCGCAAACGCATTGCAAACATGTATGTTTTTTCTTTTATATATATATGCACAAATATTGTACTTATTTATGTTTTTATGTGAAATACAAACATGGATTTTGGGCTTTTGTTGTGCTTTTAATTGATCATAAAACCTTTGCCTCTTTTTTGGGGGTTATTTCATGATTTTGTATGAAGGTGGAAATTTATTGGATTGTTTATTTTGTTAGGCAACTGCAATTACTTATGTATAGTGAAGAATTATTTTTTCAGTTTTTGCAAGTGATAATTAGAGTAAAAATTCGTTTTTTATTTGTATTTTGGAATATTTAGTAAAGTTGTCTTTCTTAAATTTCTAAGAAGGTATTGATCTAATGGTGAAAGGAAAAAAAAGGGATATTTGTTTTTACTCTAGTAGGGTTCAATGAAATTCAATTTTGGGCTTTTGAGATTTTTCTTCCAGATAGTGGCTTATGTTTAAGAATAAAATTCTCCCTCAATTTGGAGATTTTTTTTTGAAATCGTTCTGAGATGCAAAGTTGTGGTTTATATAGTTGATAACTAGAGCTCAGCTGGCATTTAGAAGATGGAAGGTATTGCAATTTGTATGAATCCTGGGGAAAACTGTGTACGTGGGAAAATGTGTTTTTGAAGTCTTCTTTCTAGTCATTGATTTTTGATTTCCATTTGCAACTTTGAGAATGCTCTTCCACTCAGCTCCATCAGATCATGAAACCTGACTTTTCTCCCTGTCCGACGGTTTGGTCTTGCAATAAAGCTCCCTTCTTTCTTAAGATATTAAAATAATGACTGCAATATCTGAACTATTTAAAATCGTTTTGAGAGATTAGCTTCATATTTCATTGTTCATTGAAATTACTATTTTTCCATTTGTTTGTTTGAAAGTTATGGTTGTTTTATGTTACCTTGGAATATATGCTAATCACCACCCCTCCTAATGTGATGGCAGTTGTATAATAGAGAGTGATCTTAACCAAAATAATTATTTTCCTCCGCCTTTCTTGTTTGATTTTCCTTTTGAGCTGACCTATTCTATGGTTTCACAGCTATAATAAAAGAGAAGAGGATTTCGCATCATTGAGGGATTACAATGATTACTTGGAAGAAGTAGAGGACATGAGTACGTTTATCTGTTGTGCACGTGATATAGTATACGTTACACAGAGCGTTTTGTTCGATAATTGTTTTTGCTTGCAGTTTTTAATTTAATTGAAGGAGTAGACGTTCCTGCTATTGAAGCAAAGATTGCTGAGTACCAGAGAGAAAATGCTGAGCAAATCATGAATGCTCATGCTCGCAAGGTTTCGCAAATTTGTCTTTGCATAACATTATATTCCAACAATAGTTAGTTCGATTGAAATGCTATATGATATATGTTTGTTTCTTCAATCAAATAGGCTGAAGAATATGCAGCAGCTCTGGCAGCAAGCAAGGGACAACCTGCACAGACGGGTGTTGATTTGGTGAGTTTATCTCATGGATTTCAGATCTTTCTGCATTTTAATTGTTGATTTACTCTTTTACTTGAATCTAAATGTTTATGCAATGCTTATGTTGACCTTTTCTCAGTTGGCATTGGGTCACAGAATTTTTTATCATCATTGATTATCTCTCTGTGCTTCATTTTCTTTCAGTTTTAGTACTATTAACAGTTATGCTGTTATCTATTTGGCTCTTCTTATATCATGAGCGAAATTGTGACAAAAGAATTTTTCTATGTTGTTCTGATGAAAGCTGAAAATTTAGGAGTTTGCGAGGTCAAACTTAAGTGTCTACGATCCTGGAGTACTGCTATGGTTTATCCGTCACCCAACCATCCTGAAAAACCTAAAAGCTTGGTCCCATCTCGTTTGGAGAATAACCCCTTATGGCAGGGCTTAGTTATTCTAACAGTTCACATAAGATTTAAAGCACTCCTTTGGAAGCATGGCTCTTGCTCCACTCCCTTCTTTGACCCCATCCACATCTGGTGATCCCTTGCTCCCACATTCAAGTGTTTGCTCACTGTTTAGACCGCTGCTCATTGCAGTCACCTTCTGGGTTCTTCACCCCTGGATATCACAAGGCCTATGTGCCCCAGCCCTGCAAATTCAACAAAAAGGGAAATTGGTATATGCTTCCCGCTTAAGCCAGGTCTCTGACATGTCAACCATTATACGTTCGTGAATTTGATAATTCTTTTGGCCATGTTTGTTTTAAGATTACTTATTCCATTATACGGGATAAGTGGTAACTATCAAGAGGGGAGTGTTGTCGACTGGTTTCTAAGTAATTTTGCTTCATTCTTTCTATTTGCCTTCCTTTCCTTCGTTTTTAGTTTTTTGGGGGAGTTTTAACATTATCAGAATTAGGTTTATGATGCTAAATCCCGGTTACTTTGGAAAGGTTTTTTGTGAAACCTATCCTGTCATTCATTTTTGCTGATAGTCTTCTTTAAATGACACGAGGACTTGTACTTCTGCATATGGGATGCAAACTTACAACACTTCGATGTTCATTAATTAAAATCTCCTTTTCATATATCAAGTCTTAAGCCATTTGTAGAGTATTGGAAGATTTCTCAAATTCTTATTCTGTAAAATCAAAATGAAGGTGAGGAGCTGAAGAATTCTGATATATTTAAATATATCAGCTCAATGGTTTAACGGGGTGTTTAACCTTTAACTGTTTGGTTTTTCACTCGCATATGGGTTTTTATGTTTACCCCTTTTCTCTGGATTTCTAGCATTCGCACACGTTTGTCAATAGCTTTAACTTCAATGCAGTCCTCAAGCTCTCAAGAAGGGACCGGAACTGGCGCTCAGGGACAATATGCCCCGGCTATAGCTGGGGCTATGCAGCCACGTCCAACAGGCATGGCCCCTCAACCCATCCCTGTCGGGTCGGGTCATGACATGCTAGGACTTGAATATGCTGATGAAGAAAAGATAAAACTCCGAGCCGAAAAGGCTGCGAAGGCAGGAGGGTGGAGTGCAGAAATAAGCAAGAAACGGGCACTCGAAGAAGCATTTGCAAGCATTTGGATATGACGTTTCCTTTCTATTATCAACTGGCTTTTTAAATTGTGTCCAAGTCTTGCTAAAGAAAGGGTTTTGTTTGTCTGAACTTTGAAAGAACTATGATAAAATGGGTGTAAAGTATCTATTCTTGGATTTTTCTGTATTCCATGTCTCTGAAAAATGCCCAAATGACGCAGCATTTGCCACTTATAGAATGAATTTTCAAGAGTTTGAACTATGACATCGATTTTTCTCCCATTTTTTACCTTGAATATTGAAGCATGTGACCGGGGGAATTTATTCCCAAATCCCACCTACTATGGTTCACCTCTCTTGTGATTGTTGAGTCTGTTGTTACTTCAATCTGTTGCTTATTGTGACTTAAAATAGTGTAATCTATCTACTTTATATTGAATGATGTGATAAAAGGCTTGAAGAACATTAAGGTAAAGTTCATCGTGTTTGATTATGTTTACACGTATTATATATTTAGATAAGTCACACTATTTTTTTATAGTATTTCTTGTCATAAAGTCAAAAAAGTAACTATTCAATATCTAATTAGGGGCTCCTCAGTGAAAATTACTTATTTTAAACTTTACTTATTTTCTTAATAAGTAAATTTACTTATAAGTCAAATTTTTAAGCTTAGCCAAACATGCAATAA
>CAIGRT010220488.1:0-17672 GCA_903798405.1 Fraxinus platypoda | reverse complement strand
TCCTTTAATGTTCTGTTCAGTTTTCTATAGTTCATATGTTCTGTTGATATGCTAATGATAATATTGGATTACATTATTGAATATGAGAGATGTTGTTTATACATTTCTGTTTATCCTTCAAATGCCATTGTTACATTGTTAATGCTGATTTCTGGATTCTGAGCATGGTATTGATCTGTCATTGTTTAGATGAGCATGTAGAACTGATTTATGCTTGTATTGATTTTCCGCATTTAGGCTGTTTATTCCTAACATTTGTTAAATCCAACATGGTTCAGCAACAAAGTTGTAGAGTTTGAACGCAAGAAAATGACATCAAACAACATTTTCTGGGATAGATCATCTATGCATTATGAAAGATAGATCACTTCAATGGGATCTGGTAGTGGCTTCTTTGAGTAATGTGCATGCGTTTAGGTCATCATAGTCACTTTCTTTGCTTCCACTTAAAGGTATGTATATATCAGTTTCAATGCTAAAAGGAGGCACTTCAAACTGTGGTTTTGAGGGGTTAAAAAGTATCCCTTTCACTTTCTTTATTGCAGCATGGACCAGAGGCCTAAACCACGCCAGGGAGTGGTGCCGGCTACCTTTTTTTATCAGTTCTCTTTTTACGCTAGGCTATAGAGGCAGCTCAGGCAGGTCGATCCACGCCACATGTTGTTATGTCATTTGATGCAACGCTAGTAACCTTTTTCATAGTAGGTCAGTTAGAAATAAGAAATCCACCGACATATTCTGGTTTCTTGAAAGAATTTGTTAAAATAGGATAAATGCATATGCTAGAAAGGTCTGTGACTCTGTGCATGCACCAAAATTATTTAGCAGTGATTAAGGTGAATCATTGTCATAGTTCTTTCAATTAAAACTTGATTTTATTATGTGTTTTTTACCTGTTCACAAAACATGTTTGTTCTTTTGCTTCTTACATCTCAACTTTAGGAAATAGCACGAGGACTTATGACATGTTTTTATATTGATTTTTAACATTAATTTTCATTTGAAGATGTTAGGTGTGTTTAAATATATAACAGAATTCACACACTATGTGCATAATTTAGAATTTTTTTTTTTAAATATATGATATTTATTAAAAGTAATTATGTCGTGATAATTTATTTAAAATAATAATTTCAATATATTTATAGTATATTAAAAAAAGAAAAAATTACGAAAGTTTTTTTTTTAATAGTTATGTTGCCAAACATTCAATTTGAGGATGACGACACTAATTAAAGAGTCAACAACTTTTTAGTAATGGCACTTTTTGAAAAAAGCTTTATTGATATAAGCACTACTCACAACAGCAGTATCCAAATAGAATAGATAATTATCTAGTTTATAGAATAAAGTAGGAACTTGCACTCAACCTGTGGCACATAAAGATCAATACACCAATCACTACATTTAGATTCTGTTTCTAGTTAGGCCAATAAAATTTTGAGTTAACACGGCGTCACAAACTTATTCAAAACAAGGTTTAGTTTTTTGTTGTTATTGTTAATATGACAGTACAAAATATAATCTATCAGGAGAAATTTGTGAATTAAAAGAATGATAGTTGAGCTCATTTTCACCCTTCGAAATTTTTTCGCTAATTCTACTTTCTGTTCAAGTAAACATAAACTGTGTCTCAAATTGTGATATTGTCCTTATCATGCCCATATTTACAAAAGAAGTTACTAGCTGAATATGTCCATATGCACTGGCCTTTTGATATGATTTCTATAGACAACAATGGATGAATCACACTAATCAGCCCAAGGGTTATGAATAACTATTGGGCTTCTTACAGTGTATCGAGAGCTTTTCCATGTTAGTGAACTTGATAAAATGAGTGTACTGGACATTGGATTTGCCTTTACTATAACTTTGAAGCTTCGTTTCTGTGACGGGCGAGTGAAGGAGAGAGTCACTGGTTTCACTGTAATCTTCACTCCCTTCGGAGCCTTAACGGTGGCATTGTAGACGGAGTCGGAAGGGCCCACATTGGTGACCCTCCTCCTAAAAACACCTACAGTTGGCTCTTGATCAGTCCTCAGCATAAGTTGCATTGTAGGGTAGTTTATAGAATCTTCACCATTTGCAGGAAGCAATTTGGAACAATTCACAGATAGATGACCAATTAAACTCCCCATAGATGATTCATTATAACCTTCGTGGCATAGGAACTGAATATATGACATATCATCCATGTCGTAGACTAATCCAGGATTAACTGCTTTAGTCGGGTTTGGTTGGCCAGAGCCATATGCGAATTCAACGTCCTTGTCCACCTTAGAACTCAGTGGTGTTGCTGTTAAAAAGTAAAAGCAAAGTTCTGAGTTTCCATAGGATTTTGGCCTTATTAACTATTTTTCAAATTAAGAATGCTGATTTACCAGTAGTCATGATGGCAGATTTGATTGCAGCGGGAGACCATTTGGGGTGGAATGACTTCACATAAGCTGCTGTTCCACCAACGTGTGGACATGCCATGGATGTGCCGGACATGAAGGTGAATTTTGAATACTGGGTATCACCTTCCAAGCCGGTAAGCGATTTCAAAGGAGTGTATGATGCCAGGATATCAATTCCAGGGGCTACAATGTCAGGCTGTCCTTTGTTTTATCAGAAACTTGTTAAAAGAAACATCTAATCTTAAGCAACAAACAGGAAACATCTAAATTCTAATGTATACCTTGAGAACATGTTGTGAACCTTGATTAGGACCCCGGGAAGAAAATGAAGCAATAAATGGAGCTGGGATTTTTACTTCCTCAGATTTGTATATCACCCCTGATGGTGATCTGCAAGAAGTGGAAGTAGAATACTCTAATTAATGTACTTCAACTGTTGAATATTCAAACAGCTATAAAATGGTTTTCTGGCTATATGATCACCTGGTTGAGTTTATATAGTCATCAATTTTTTTCCCTGCGCTGGAATTAACTATGGTTGCAGGAGCCATGAAGATTTGGGCTACATCAAGATATTCTTCAGTCTCAATAACAGCGCCAATCCCTTCCAGACCTTTGATTACAGAATCAGCACCCCAAGAAGATAGCTTGCAGTAAACAAGCTTTCCTTTCACCTTTTTGGGATCCATTGCATCTTTACTACAGTATCTTGAGATCTCAAGAAAAGGGGTAAGTAAAAATTTCCTTTGCGAAATTGTTTTTCATGGTCTAATGCTTATTAAAGAAGCTAATACCTTGATTCATCCTTACTGTCAGCATTCTTGGCTACATCAACCCCACTAGCAAGAGGGTACAACTTCTGCTTTGGTTCAAACGCGTTTATTCCAACTCCCTGTGAAATATGTGTATATATTCATTCAAGCTAGTGTGTGTCTGGTATGCAGTGGACAAGACTCAACAATATGATAAACAAGATTTTAGCTTCATTTTCTCTTTTAGTAGTAGATAGTGCTATCCAAGCATCCCAACCAAATATGCTACCAATGTAAATTCTGTAAACTATCTTCTAGGAAGGTAAAAACTTACAGATACCATTTGTCCATTTCCCAACACGACTTTGCTCCTTAACTGACGGTCAATCCCACTAGCTGCCACAGTGAAAATCCATGGTGCATGATTCGAAACAGTTCCATGGTTGGGTCCATCATTCCCAGCAGAGGCCACAGTGAGGATCCCTTTTCTCATTGCATGAAATGCTCCTACTGCTATGGAGTCTGAGTTGTACCTTCCTGTAAGGCCACCAATCGAGACAGATATAATGTCCACTCCATCACTAATGGCGGCATCAAATGCAGCTAGAATGTCCATGTCTGAACATCCAGAGGTGACCCAACAGACTTTGTACATAGCCACCCGAGCAGAGGGCACTGCGCCACGTGCAGTCCCTTTGGCAAGCCCGTAAAGGTTAGCGCTTGGAACTAGACTTCCTGCTAGAGTAGACGATGTGTGAGTTCCATGGCCATCCACATCTATTGGTGATAGGATGTCATTTGGGTCATGCTTTTTGTCCAACTTGAAGTACCTTGCTCCAATAAGCTTGCTTCATAAGCATTAGCAAAGTGGACCAGAAGAGGAAAAATTATAAGTTAATATTGAATTACCTAAATACAATGGAGATAATTAGTAGGAAATCGTTTATCCTAATCATAAGTTTACATCATCCTATACAGAGAAACGAATAGTCTCTTGTCCATTGTGATAGATTTTCTTCTATGTGAAACAATGGTTTGAATTACCACTGTGTCCCATTTCGCGGTAGATATTTTTCTGTGAATATATTTTTCTGTAGGGGAGAAATAAAAAAGATAAGTTACTGGACTTGAATTTACTTGTTGCATCCTGAAAAATTTGCGAAGGATCCACAACTTCCTTTCCATTTTGCTGGTGGAGGGCCAAGCCCGTCATCCTTAAAGCTCTCGGATTGTGGAGTTATTCCTGGTACATGGTAAGAATATTGATCAACATAGAATTATAACAAGAAACAGAATTTTTATTTGTTGAGTTAATGGTTTTCTACCCGTATCCAGTAGACCAACTATGATGTTGCTCTCAACTTTAAAGTTTCTTCTTGCTGATGGACTTAGCCCAATAAATTCCCACGACTTAGTGGTATGTAATTTGTGATACCGATTGGGGAAGATTGAAAGTACTTCATCCATATCTGGAAAAAAAAATCCTTTATGACCTCCAAACAATAAAAAAAATTCAAATGTAATCATAAATGATGGTTTAATTAGCACACCAGATAATGCCGTCGCTTCATCTTCAGACAGTTCTGCTGCAAATGCATTGAAGATTCTTGTGTAGCTATGAACAAGTGACACTGAGGCATCACTTTCACTGTTCCAATATGGAATTCAAAAGTCAGACTACTTCCTTGTAGATTAATTTCATTAACTGATAGCCATGATTTCTTTAGGGGGGCAAGGTTGGATACTTGGATCACTTTATTCATAAATTTGGAAATCTCATGACATAACTTCGTTTCCATATTGCAACGTCTATGTATATATATACATGTATACACTCAAACACACATGAAGATCAGATATACTCAACCAACCTTTCCTTCAAGGATAAAAGGACATCAATATGTGTCTTGAGTGTCAATCTCTCAGTCACTGGATGATCTCTCAAGAAGACAATGTAAAATTCCTGCAAAGAATAGGATCACAATATTGATTTAATCCAAAAATTGGAAACATAAACTAAGACCTGTTCCTAATAAATTTAGAGTAAGCTATACAAATCCTTTTTCTGTGACTCCGTTGTTCATTTTTGCTAATCTACTGGAAGAGC
The DNA here is from genome assembly GCA_903798405.1 of Fraxinus platypoda. Classification (NCBI taxonomy): domain Eukaryota; kingdom Viridiplantae; phylum Streptophyta; class Magnoliopsida; order Lamiales; family Oleaceae; genus Fraxinus; species Fraxinus platypoda. Next base: position 12,414 of record CAIGRT010220488.1, on the reverse strand, counting down.
TGACTAATGTTTACCTTCTGATGATTCCCATTGGCAATTTCAAGACCTGCAAAGGTAAGGAGAAGAAAAACACTGTACAGTGGAAGCAAATTAATGTAAGCTCTCTTAGACATCTTTACTGGACTTAAACCATCAACTCATCTATTTGTGCATGCATTCTGAATATTTTGTCACATTTAAATAGGCTGAATTGCAAAGCATTGCAGAAGAAGCAAACAATGTAATCTTGAATAGACAAATGATAAGTGGATGTGACTTTAGCTTAAATTCTTACAGGTTTTGGATTGGCAAATCTTAGAAGAAAGATTGACAAAGTATACGATGTTATTTTGACAGTGTGTAATATTTGAGAGAAAACTTTATGCAGCATTCGTCTTCTATTTTCGGTTACTTTTCCGGGCGTGCAGTGTTTTATTTGCTTTACGAACTGGCTGCTGAGAATAAATTAGTTTAATGTTGGTTTGGCAAGTTGTAGTGAATAAATTAAACATAGTAGTAACCTAATCATTCATTAGCTGATTGAAAATTATCAGAGTAGCTTGATCATTTCATCAAACTTAATTTGTGATGTCTTAGTATGACCATAAAAACACTAAATTATTCCATGCAACTATAATAAACCAAGTTTGAGCTTTTTCCCTCCCTTTATATAGTCCATTGCTATCCAATCTTCTACTTGAACACATCAAAGAATATATTTGATATCCTCAGCTCTCGGTTCACAAGGTTCTCAAAACAAATGAGGAATGTACGGAAGTAGGTAACACGAGCCCTTTGTTCCACAGGTCTATCCAGAAGCAACTGTAGTTCACACCAATTCCACCTAATGCTTCTATCCTTCAGCAAATATATGACAAAAACAAATTTCTATCATGTCTCGTTTTCTTATCTTTTCCAATCATGTTCAGTTTAGTGTACCATTCATTTTAGAAATTCAAGTGAATGGACTTTTTTCCAAATATTGTTATACCACAATCGTAGGACTTGATAATAAAAAAATATGAATGAAAATTAAGAACCATATTATTAAGAAATCCTTGCTTGGACTCAAATGCAAGTTTTCCACTTTGATTTCATTGGTAGCAAAGCTGAAAGCTAGCTTAAAGTTTGTGTAAGTCACTTGTTAAGTTAATTAGATTCCAACTTTTACAAAGCAAGCATCATAAAATGGTTATTTGTTTGTTGAATTTATTGACCAAAACAATTCAAATTCTTCTTTTTTAGTAAGTTCTAAGACTCTTGAAACTTCAGTGGTAATATTTTTATCAAGTTGAGAACTTGGCTGGCCCATGCTTCCATCCAAATTGCTGCTACTGGAAGATACAATGATGAATCTGAGGTACATGAAGCTTAGTTAATTGAAATTATTAGTTATGGCTAAGAGGAATTATACAGCAAAAACTTCTGTTTATTTAGAGAAACTATGTGCAACTAAACCCCAAAACCTTAATCCACTACACTCTGATAAAACCATCGGGCATTCCATTCTTGCAGAATATTCAACTATTCACCCCTTCAGGTCAGGGGCGGAGAGTAGAGTTGTGGGGGCAATTTTGAAAATTATAAGGAATTGTTTTGAAAATCTTTGTAAAATCTATTGCAAAATTTTGGATTTCAATTTTAGCAGCGGACCCCCTACCCCCACTGTAGATCCGTCCATGCTTCAGGCTGGGTCAGCTGATGATGCAACCTCATAGGCATACTTTAGAAGCAGGAGCTGTTTTGATTTTCAATCGGGTAAGTAATATTGCCTCTATGGTTATAAAAGTTTGAAGCTGCTGTGCTACTTTTTCTAACATTAGGTCTAATTTACTTACCCTTGTGTTATACCTTTTGTAATTGAACTAAGCTTGAATTGGTTCTTCTCGGGTGTGCACTTGGATTCAATATCGATGTGTTATTTTTTGATTCTCTTATTGTTTTTTATTCGTTAGTATAATTGAAATGAAGTATGAGTGTGTTTCTTGAGATTGAATTACAAACATATTTGGAGAGAGCAACAATTTTTCTGATCGGATAAAACTAAAATGTATCAGATATGCCCTTTTTTCATCTTTGAACAGGTGCATTGCATTCGTGCCCTTTATCATGGAGAAGGATAATTTAACACACATGTCGAGTGATATTAATAATCACTGGAAAGCCTACTGTTAATATGAAAAAGTAATCAAGCATACAATTGGAGGTATTTCTGTATTTGATCTTATGTCGCGATAGTGTTGGATATTTCTGGAGAGAGAACGATTTTGAGATCCATAAGTTGAGGATTGGAAGACATGTAAATCTTACTTCTAGTCATCTTGTAGTAAAGGTGTAAGTTATTAGAGTCTTGTGTACTGGGCACATCTTGGAATTCTGCTTCCAAAAGCTGTAGTGTTTGGAAAAAATATCGAGTCTTTAATGTGTAACTCAAGAATCAGATATGTAACCTTATATGGAAGTAAGAAATCAATAACAAGGAATTCAGTTAGAATTAAAATACATATACACTTACCAAATGTTCTTGCTTGGAGTCTTTCTTCCTAATTAATCAAGTGTCTGACTCGGTTGTTGAGTGAAATGCATCACTGGTTCTCCTCTTTAGTTGGAACACCCCTTTGCTCTGCAAATCTTGTTGAAATTATTGTTCAAAATCAATAAAATAGGCTTTGGAATGAAGAAAAAATTTGGAGGTCAAAACTTTGGCCTATGTGACCGCATAGACCTTTGTCGCCTACGGTCGCATAGAGATATGCAGGGCATAAGTGATCAACCTATGCGATCTCATAGGTTTGTTCTTTGCGGTCGCATATAACTAAAAAATAGCCCTTTTTTGTTTGAATTCTTGGTGGCCTTTGGTGAAAAACTTGTATCTTTTCATGGTTTTTTGACATCATTTCGTGGGTGTTGATTGAAATCTATAAATGCATGATAGACTATTACATCAAATATAATAATTCAACAACTTAAGATCAAATCTTCATTCCAAAAGATAGAATTTATATTATTTCTTTCATATTCAAATTTCTTTCAAAGTGTTCTCGTAGTTTTGATAGAAAACACTAAGTGCTCAAGTGTTTTTTTATTGCAAGGCTTGATTAATCATTCAAACCATTTGTCAATATCCCTTTAAGCATCAAATTCAATCCGAGAGGGAACAAATAATATTTGAGGACAACAGATTTCGTATTTAAACATTTATCTTTAATTTCTGTATTCTTGTTTTTGTTTTTATTTCTTCTCCATCCCCTCTTCGTGGAAACAATATTTTCAACAATTCTCCCCTGCCTGCATCAAAAAGTAATTTCCCTGTTCCTATTCCTATTCCTGTTGTGATTTATGTGTAAGGGTGATATGTTGGCTCTGCACATCTTTACCTTCCAGGATAAAACATTTGGCAGATCATTTACGGACAAGGTGGCCATGTACCATAAAGTAATAGGAGTTGGCATCCCAGGATTTTCCAGGAATGCTGTGGAACCCCACTACATAGACAGATAACAAATCTTGGTAAAATTTCATGGTTGATCTGCTTTGGTTTTTTATTATGTAATCATTATGACAACGAGAAAATTTAAGCGTCATTGAATTATCTACCTTTCTTGCCACTCCGTTCCATTCATTATATCCAGTGGAAAATTTAGATCATCTTGGTTCTTCAAAACCACAAGAAGTGATGTTAGTTTTCTTCTACCCTTCTCTCTTCTAAGATGTTCTATCTCCTACCTTCATTAATTAAAATAATATTAATAATCTAACATTATAATAACTGGAGACCCATCTTGTAGTAATTAATTAGTGCAATGGTTAACGTAATCGATAAATGTATTAATAAACTATCTCGATATTGCATTGACATTTTCTAGGCACGATGTGTCAAACAGATTCAGTTTTTTTTTGTCTCCCAAATTATATGTCATTTTCCTTATTAAGAGTATATATGGTTTTTTTAGTTTTCTAATATGTTCCTATTTAACGTGTCTTTTTATCAACAAATATGAATTACTCTTATTTAAATCAATATTTAATATAGAAGTATATTAGGAAAATCATAAAAAAGTTATATTTTTAACTACATTTATTGTAATTTTTTAGTTTGTGTGAAAATAAAAATAAGTATATCTTTGTAGGACGTAATGAACATTATACAGTCTGTCCTAATGGTGGTGCCTCGATAAGGTAGCAGGCCAGCTAGTGGCAACTGAAAAATCATGTGAATTGAGATTAATTTATATGGATGCGATTGTTTGAACAAAGAAAAAAAATTATACAAATTAAACTTTTTTTTTTCTTTTTTTCCTACTTATGAATTACAGAAAGAATACATTTAAATAAGGGTAATTTGCAGTCATTGTCCCCACCCTAAAAATCTCTGCATTTTTTGACAGCCACATTCCCCACTCTCCCAGTAATGAATTTCTTAAAAATCTGCAACATGTAAAATTCCAATTTTAACCTCAGGCTTAAAGAAATAAGAAACAACAAAAAGAAAAAAAAAAAAAATCAAAATCTTTAACCTTCATCAAATTGTCGTGTCACCACCAAACTCCATGGTCCCAAATCACACCCATCTCCAGACTCCATAGAACACCCTCATTGGTACAATTAGCAATGGTGGTGGTGGTTAACTTGCAGTGTTGGGATGTTGCTATGGTGGTGGTCAGTGACAGATTCAAGATCGAACTAAAAATTGAAACGGGTTGAGCCTAGTCTACCTAAATCCGCCCTCGGTGGTGGTGTGATCTTGATAAGTCGGGGGCCTTACGGCCATTGTTGGCTTGTAGTGTGGGAGATCTATGGGTGCGAGTTGGGAGTGGTGATTGTAGCGTTCGGTAGTAATAATCGGTGCTAAGGAGAAAAAAATATCATTTTTATCTTTCTTTCATTTTTGTTGTTTTTTAATTTGTTTTTCATATTTATTTAAGACTGAGGGTAAAATTGGCATTTTATATCACTTCAATGGATTTTTTTTACCGAATTAGTTAGTGGGGACTGCGAAAGATTGTGGGCATCATTGTCAAGAAATGAAGGTTAGAGATACAAGTTTAAAAGGGAGTAAAGATTGGGGACAATGACCACAAATTACCCTATAAATGATAAAAGATGGTGGCAATGTGGCTTGTGCATGTTCAATTGCACGTCTCTCTTTATTTTTTTATTATTATCATTTTATTTTATTTTTTTTCGGGTGTTAGTTGTGACAGCATTGTACTTCGAGTCCACAAAATTGAGGATCGAAACACGTAGAAGAAAGCATATTCGTGGTTTCCTTCTTAGAGCCTGTTTGGGCTAAATTAAAATTTGATTTTAATTTAAGTTAAAGTCAAATAGTTAATATTAACCACATCTTTCATGTGTCCCACATCTTTTCAACTACACATTTCAAAAATTTCTATCACAATCCACTAAATATCTAATTTCAAACACCCTCTTAAATTGACATATACGAGAATGTTTCGATTTTGGAAGTTATTAGGTGGACTTTTTCTAGAAAAGAGGATTTTTATTTATTTTTTAATGAAAAACAAGCGAGAGAAATAAAAAACAACAATTTTTTGATTAAATTATAAGAGGTTGCTTTTTTTTTCTCCAAGCATGTTGATGAACTGTTTATAAACGTTGCGAATTATAAATAAATAAAAATAATTGATGAATGAGTGAATAATACTTTAGATTTCTCGAAATGTGTGACTACAAGATTATAAATGAAACAAATATATTGTGAAGAAAATTGAGAACAATTCAATTATATGTAAAAGCTAAATTTTGAATCCCGATAAAAAAATCAATTAGGAACTTGTTTGTTCAATACAAAAACCAACCGAATTACAATAGAATTAGCTCATTCATTTTGATATTTTACTTTTATTGACCTTGACCTTGACCTCTTTCAAGCTTTTGATCTTTGACATTCTTATTTTTTATTTGATCAGGTCGATTTTTGAAACACTTAAATAAATTCAAGCAAAAAAAAATTCTAGTTTACTTATTTGACGTGTAATTAATTTAAATTAGTATATATTTAGCCCCGTTTGGCTCCCAATTATTTGGGATTATAATCTTTGAAATAGCTTTTTTTTAAATATGTGTAATTAAAAAAGAAGATAAAATTTTAAATTTACGGATAATATTATTTTATTTAAAAATGTGTGATTAATAAGAATAAAGGAAAATAAATTATAATTTTAATAGCAAGTGCATTTCACATGGCATTATATCAAAATCTCTCCTTGATTATTGGGCTCAAATTCAATTTTGCTGATTCATAATTTGTTCAAATATTCTCTCCACATTAACAGTCCCTCTGTCTGCATATTCTGTCTCTCTACTTTTCGTCATTGGTCTGTCAAAGGCATCAACAATGGCAGAACATCACTCTCTCTCCACTCCGCTATTGTCCGCGCCACCATCGGACCATCAGCCCCATTTGGTTATCAACGTTCAGGACCCGGACCTTGACCGGACCGAATCGACAGTCCTTCAGAGCCCATCTGCCCGAATCCATAAGCAGCAAAACGGCGGAAGTAATAACAATCCGCCGAACCCGTTTGAGTTTATCGGGGCCCATGAGGATTTCGAATTGCCCAGTTATAGTACGATCGATCCGTTCCGGAACCACACGCTGAATATCGCAGGGGTTTATGAGTGGGTGAAGATTGTGATCTGTCTACCTATTGCCCTGGTCAGGCTCGCGCTATTTGGACTTTGCCTAGCGGTGGGATTCATGGCAACGAAATTGGCGCTTCACGGGTGGAAGGATAAGGAGAACCCAATGCCGAAATGGCGCTGCCGGCTCATGTGGGTTACCCGCATTTGTGCGCGTTTAATCCTCTTCTCCTTTGGGTACGTGTATGTTAATTGCCAAAAAGATCATGTTCTTTACGACTCTCTCTCTCTCTCTCTCTCTCTCTCCCAAGATGTTACTTGTCGTAGTTGCATATCTAAAAATATTAAATTTAAGATTTTTGTGGGTTTAGAAGAGTAAATGAAATCAGTTAAAAAGGATCCGTGCTTTTGTATCTACTGCCTTTGAGATCTACTTATGAAAGTTTTCTTCTATTTTTCCCCTTTTTTCCGGCATGTTGATGGTACTTGAATGTTGTTGACTTAATTATTTTTTGGTATTTAACGGCCTATCATATGCAAGGGTAGTGCCGTGCATAAGCAGAAACCTAGATTAACTATGAATTAAAAATAAATTTTGGAAACTTCAAGCGTGTATCTTCTACGCTACACCATGAATCGAGCAGAGCAACCAGCTAAGCCAACAGGTTGTCCACCAGGAGCAATCTCTTTGAATGCAGCGGAGGAAGCACCCAAGTCCAAGCAAGTTACGGGTTGCCCACCAGAAGCAAGTTACACATTCTTTTAAAGCTAGTCAAAAAAATTTCTTGTCAACAGAAACATTATAAATTGTAAGAGTATTTTTCTTTAGTCTCAAACGAACTAAAGAAAATAAAATTTAGGATATGAATTTAAGAAAAGAAATTGTACTCTCAAAACTCAACTCAATTTTTATGATTCAATTTTTTTGTGACGATAAAATATTACAAATGAACAACATTTTTATACTACATTTGATATATAAGAATTAATTGATAATACATGAATTTAAACACCCATTTAGTTACATGAATATAAATAAATTCATCTATAATAAATCTAATTTCATATAGATCAAGATTCATCAAGTCTAGATTAATGTTAATGTTAATTAATTGAGAATTAATAACATGAAGTTCATACATGACAAGAATTTTGAAGTATTTATTACATATTGAAAAGTGAAAAGTAAAGTATTATTGGAATAATTAAATTGTAGTAGAATTAAAATCGTCCAAAAAATGATTCTCATTTGATGTTATATTTAATATATTATAGATAATGCTATTTGGAGGGACATATTAATGCACAAGTTAATACTTGTTGTCTCAACCACGAAAAATTTGTCATCTTCACGTTAAATTGCAGGGAATTTTTGCACGATATTTACAGAGAAAAGCTTAGGTTGCTAGATTTTCTGTTCTTGCTGACAGGAAATTTAGACCCCGTTTGACACCCATTTTTTATCTCATTCTCATTTTTCTACAGTACTCATTTCTAACCATACATTCTCCAAATAAAATAATATTACACATAAACCCAAAAATTCTTCTTACTTTTTAACCACACATTTCATTCTCATTTTTCTACAGTACTCATTTCTAACCACACATTCTCCAAATAAAATAATATTACACATAAACCCAAAAATTCTTCTTACTTTTTAACCACACATTCTTTACATCAATCACTATTCAAAAACTCATTCTTCAAAAGAATGGGTGTCAAACACCCCCTTAGAGTTTTTCATTGCACATGAGATCAAAAAGTCTTTCAGTGTTCCGAATATTGGGACCAAGTAGACAATCCATCTGTCTCTTTTATTTAAAATATTAGTACACGAACATGGTTCTTAGAAGAATTCCCTCATCTTCTTGTGATTGGATTGTGTACAACAGTGGGAATCGTTGAGGAATCTTATCAGTGGTGTAAAGATTGTTGAAATTAGAACAATATTTGTTAAATGTTAAAGAAGAGTTGAAAATTTATGTCTCATTTTTTTCCAAATATATAACTTGATATGACAATACAAAACTGATGCCTGAGTTAATGGTGTCTTTTAAATTGAACAATGAAAAATGATGCAAGTGCAATCATTCCCTGCACTTGTGGTTTGGAATATTACATATATAAATGGAGTGTGCAGTTTAGGATCGTGGAGATGAATTTGGATTCTGTCAGGGGAAATAAAGACATGTAATTTATGATGAGGGAGTAGCTAACTTTATAAGGTTTTTATGATTGACATTACATTTCTTTTACTGCACAAGTCTGCTTTGAATTAGAAACTTATTCTACTTACTTTTGCTTTTTAATTTTGCAGCTACCATTGGATAAAACGAAGAGGAAAACCTGCTCCGAGGGAGATTGCTCCTATAATTGTATCTAATCATGTATCATATATCGAACCTATTTTCTTTTTCTATGAATTATTTCCCACCATTGTTTCCTCTGAATCGCACGATTCCATGCCTTTTGTTGGAACCATCATCAGAGCAATGCAGGTATTCTTATACTCCTTAAAATCTTTACTTACTGGCTACATTTTATGTGTAGTAACCTTTTGCCTTTTTTGGTTTGGTGGGTGGACACAGCTTTTATGCTAGATACACAATAAATGTTTTTCACTTTCTAAGTTCTACATTTTTGTTACATTTTATCTATAATTCCATAGGTGATATATGTTGATAGATTCTCAAGATCTTCCAGAAAGCATGCTGTCAATGAAATAAAGGTATAAAGAATCTGGCCTTTGTTGTCTACATTCCATTTTGAACTGAAACATAAAATGAGGAAGCCAACGGGGTGGGGGCAGCCATTACCATCCCAGATTTTAGGGAGGCAGGACAGGAGTAGGGTGTGAGGGGATTAAAAAATTCACATTTATCATCCCATTTAATTATTTTTAATATTATGCTTCTATTTGGTGTAGATTAAAATCAGATTTTTAGTAAATTTTGACGCTGTGGATTCCAAGAAATATGTGATTGAAATTAGTTATTGACTTTAACTTGAAATTTTTAGTAGATTTTAATCTACACTAAACAGGGGTTATTTCTTATTTTTTAAATACGATATAAATTGAAAAATATGAAAGTAAAGTACAATAAAAAGAATCAGGGCAGGTCCAGGGACTTCGGGGGCAGCGACCATGTTCTCCATCCTCACCCTGTTCACTAATCCATTTAGGGCAGGGCAATACGGGGTTGATCGAGGACACGGAATTTGCCATCCCTAACATATTACGAGAAAAATGAAAAAGGTTCTAGTGGTTAAAAAATTTGTGTTCCGATAAGGGAAAAAGAATTTCAAGCTTTAAAGTTTTATCAATATATAAAGCAATTTGATACAGAAATGTGTTTCAAGGAATTAAATACAGAGAAAAGCTTCTTGCAATCGGTTTCCTCGACTGCTTTTATTTCCTGAGGGAACGACTACAAACGGAAGGCTTCTTATTTCTTTCCAACTTGGTGCATTTATCCCTGGTTATCCTGTCCAGCCAGTCGTTGTTCGTTATCCCCATGTTCACTTTGACCAATCCTGGTAAAGTCCCTTCTTACTCGTCAGTTGTGTTTTCTGAACATGTCATATGTTTTCATATGGGCTGACTTCACAGGATTCATCATTTTGTTCAGGGGACATATTACTGTTGCAAAGCTGATGTTTAGAATGTTCACGCAGTTTCACAATTTCATGGAGGTATATTACGTGTGCATCCGTGTGCTTGATCCACGTTTCATTTGTTTTGGTTACCCGTTGTCATTCTCAAACTTTGTAACGTGGTGCCAACAGGCCCAAAAAGTTGCAACCCCGGCTCCTTCCCACTAATTATACGTTGTTAGTAAATGGCTAGTGGATGAGGCGCTCTACGAAAATAAAACTCTGAGCTTATTTCAATATTGTTTCAGTGTAATTTAATTATGCTTTTGAACTATAGAGTTTAGTGGACAATTTTATGCTGAGAATATTGGAAAAGAGCTTTGAGCTTCAAGAACAGTCCATATAATTGGCAGTCTTTTCTCACAAATAATATAACATGAAGGGTGTGTTTGATTGGAAAATTTTCCATGGAAAATGGAGTGTTTAATTGCCAATTTTTTTCATGGAAAATATTTTCCAACCTTTGAAATATTATTATCCTCGAAATCAAGGAAAATTGGAAATATTTCCATGCCAATCAAACACACCCAAAATGTTTTACCTGAGAAATTGTCTTTTATTGGTATAGTTTACAAATGAAGAGAGAAATAGTCTTTTAACTTGCGGAAGCCAGGCATACCTAATTGTAATATTCCTTCTCAACCATTGTGAGCTTTAGTTTCTTGTGCATTTCTTGAGGTTCCCATCCATTCATGTGGTTTTCCTTACAGTTAAGTTTAATATATTTAGAACTAATGCCATGTCAATCTGAAGTAATCACATACATCTATCTTATGTTGCACAGGTTGAATATCTTCCTCTCGTGTCTCCCCATGAAAATAGGAAGGAAAATGCTATCCATTTTTCTCAGAGGGTGAGTAAAGTCTAGTGGTTTTTATAAGATTTGCTTCTTTAATATATGTTACTGATATTTTTTTAACTTCTCCCTTGTGCTTATATATCGTAGTGTCTTAATATGATATACATTCAAACATGTCCAGCTATATGCACATGTTGTCAGCTGTTAATGCACTAGGGTACAAAAAATAATATATCAACAACTACTTGTCCTTTTCAGTTGCCTGTGTATGACAATCTTCTGGTATCTGGCTATCTGCTGTTTGTTTGGATGGACCTTATTTTTAATGCATTTGTTTTCTTAAAGCTTTGCTGAAATTTCTGAATGGTATATTTTATAAGTGCCATGAGGCTGAGGTTTCTCTATTTATGTATGTGAAAATGTTTTGCATTAATTTTCCAGTTAGGAATAGCTGGCTTGTTCATTACCTCATTCTCATGATCTTGGTACTTGAATTGACTGGTTTTTACTTGCAAACACTTGAGCAATAATCTTCCTGTCTGACTTGCTTAAGCACATTCTTATACCACACCATGGTGGACATCTCTATTACTTTTTCTTCCAGAGGCCATTTTCTCGAAATATTAGAACTTTGCATAATTGTACAAATTATCAATATAGAAAATGTCTTTTTTCGATTGACTTGACTTTCTTTAATATGTATTCCATTTTCCATATGGATATGCTTAAAAATGTTGTATGAGATCACCTTTTGTCTTACTTTATCAATCTGCATAATTGGATTGCTATCTTTGCTCAACTTGCACCATTAATCAAATGCAGACTAGCTTTGTCATGGCAAGCGCTCTCAATGTGGTACAAACATCCCATTCTTATGGAGATTTCATGCTTTTTTCAAAGGCATCTGAGTTGAATCAGGTTTGCTATTATTTCCCTTACCATTAAAAAGTGATGAATTACTGATGTTAAACAAAGATAAGTTGTTGTTGGAGTTCTTAAATGGAATTTGGAAAGTGAAAGTATTTTTGTAACTGTGCAGGTTTTACATCTTTATTCTTTATTTGATATCATTTCATTAAGCAAATAAGATTGAAGTAGCATATGACTTACTTTTGTATCTGATGGATGCCTTGTATCTGCTCATAGATGTTGTAATCTGAACATTTTATTAGTAAATGGTGTAGGGATGTCGTTAACTTGACATTTTACTTCTTTTGGCTCACAGTTTTTTTTTTTTTGAAAATGTAATCAAGTATTTTATTAATCAATGCATAATACACATGAAGTGTATTATGAAGTTAAATCGGAAAGTAACAACATGAAATTAGACAACCCATCTATATGCCTAGTAGTCGCAACATTAAACCAAATAT